>CM059279.1:5696938-5701938 GCA_030347295.1 Setipinna tenuifilis
GTGAATTAGGTAAAGGTACAGCTGCCTTGGAGCACTGGGGAGTTACATGCCTTGCTCAACGGTTGCCCAGACAAAACATGACTGTTGTCTCTAAGAAGTTATATAATATTTTATAAAAGCCAATTAAATGTCCCAAAACAGAACTACTGATGTGTCTGATAAAAGATGCTGTCGAGAATTTCAAAAGAACTTGTTACTTTAATCTGATCAATGATAATATACCAAGTCCTCTAATAATCCAGCCACAGATTTCTTGTGATATAATAATGTTGAAGAGTAGTAAAAAAAAAAAAGTAAAATCAGTGAGTTATTATTCTGTAACTTGAATAATAACAAAATGATAATGAGGTTCACACATCCTTTGTAGGCTCAGCCTTACCAGGCTAATTTTCATGAGCCTTTCCCCATTTGATGGGTGAACCTAATGACAGGTTTGTGTCACTGTCCTGCTCATCACAGCTAAATATAAAAATGTCTTTTTATGGAACTATTTCCCTGCAAAGTACAAGCAAATGGTGACATGCAAACAGAAAGCAAGCGTTAGAGTTAGCCAACTCTAAAAACACCAAGGTGTTGGTTCTGAAAATACAAAGGTGCTGGTTCTGGGTTTTGGTTTGCTTCAGGGTTTATGTTATTGTGTGAAAACAAGTGTGATGTGATGTAAACAATCTATGATGATCTATGTGTGTGTTAAGACCAAGAGTGACTAGAGCTACCACAGTGGAGTAAGTCATTCTTTCTCTATAGAGAGCAACAAGGCCGCCATTGAAGGGTCTTGGGCGACTAGAGCGAAAGGGAGAAGTTAAAATCTTGTTAACTTCATGAGAATGAGCTATGAAGCAGTTCGGTGGTAACCAATTGGAATGTGTACATTTACTGACATCCGTTGAACTGAAAGGTATGATTAAAGCATTCTGATGTTTCACGTCATGAGATAAATAAGTGACATGAGCTACCATATGTGTGGCTGTCTAGGTGTCTTCAGCTGCATATCACTAGGTGTCTTCAGCTGCATATGCTGGCCTAAACCCATTACATTACATTACATTGCACTTAGCAGACACTTTTATCCAAAGCCACGTACAAAAAGGAGGACATAATAAGCTAACAGAGGTATAGAGGAACACAGGTAAGCAGAATACCTTCCTACACACAATGAGATGCATGTGCCTAAGTTAGTTTCCCAGAGCAGGGACACTACAGACACACATACCCCCCTACACACGCAGACTTATACAATCATGAAATTCCTTGATGAGGAAGGATGCCTCTCTGTGCTTTAAGTTAGTAACTCATGAAACGTCCTCAGTCCTAAAGACGAGATGTGTGCTGTATGTGAATGAGTAGAGAATGTCTTCAGTGTACCCTGCTTAGCCAGTCACTTCCTCACTTTGGTAGCTCCTGGTCTGAATTCAAAGCAAGGAATTCCTTGATAAGGAAGGATGCCTCTCTGTGCTTTAAGTTAGTGACTCGTGAAACTGTATGTGAACGAATAAAGAATGCCTTCAGTGTACCTCTTAGCCAGTGCTGCGTCCCTCCCTGTTAATCTGTAATGTGTGAAGCATTTCCCTCTGAAAAATACGTGATTCATTACAAAAGGACACAAAGACAGCTTTGAGCAGCTCCTATGTAACGTAACGTGTGGGCGTTCTTCACACATAGATTTCCAGAGGGGCCATTAACTTAGTGATCCCAGCCCCGCAGACCCAAAGTGCCCTCTCACTTCACAGTGTAGTAGTAACACAGTAGAATGTGTCAAGCGGACGCTGCCAGCAGCATGCCCTGGTTATTTTTGACTGTGTGGTCCAGCTAATCGGTCAGCCATTTTATCCCCGTAAGAGCTAATGCTTTAACTTAACCTGCCTGTGGGCCAGGATGCCACAGGCTGCCCAGCTGACCATTAACACTGTTGGAGGCCGATGGATTGGACTTGTCTAACAACTATGTAGCACTTTAAATCCTGTGGTGCAACCCTATTCTAGGCCAGTGTTAGCTTTTGGCCGTGATAAATTGATTTTCACTAATTAAAAGGGGTATTGGGGCTGGGGTATTGATCATGTCTGGTGTGCAGGTCAATGCATTCAATCCACAGGCCTCTGCACTGAGGTGACTGCTTGGTGCAGCATATTAAACCAATGCACAGTATAATCACCTGACCCCTTGTGTGCTCCTTGCTTTTGCAGCCCCCCAGACATAGCTCAGGACTCAGGACTACGACCCCCACATAGGCGGCCCTAAAAAAGTCACATCCTTTTGTTTGTTTTTTTAAAACACAAGACCCCAATTAGCTGGTTTATAAAGCTAATTGAGAATCATACGGAGTCAAATGCTATTCCGATCAGCCGTAAGGAGACAACATAAGTTCCACTGCTTGGCAGTGACTACGATCCGTCCTTATCCGGACCACACATCCACAACCCCAGGTCCACGGCCACATGTCCACTACCACACGTCCTTGTGCTGCAGTTGAGGAGCCTGGCTCTGGCTCTGGGGCTGGGCGATTATGCTTTCGCCAATTGTGATCCTGATAAATATTCAGGTCAACTGCGAAGATCAGCTTTGGGCATTTTTAATCGATCACATGGCGGCAGAGTTGACCTCTCCCTGTGCCACTGCTACTAGCTGGGGAAGGTTAAAGCTAGAAAGGACCAGAATGAGTGAAAATGGGAGTAGGGAGGTGAGAAAGCAATGCTGGGAAGTAATGCTGGTCTTGGAGTTATTCCCCCCCTAAAGCTGAGATCATTATTGACAATGATGTGAGATACAGTATGCCAGTGTCTTCAAAGACAGCTTTCAATCCAGATGCTCTCAACCCGTCAGTGTCAGTGGAAAAAAAAACTTGTGATGTATGAAGGTAGTCTGCTTACTCTGTGTTCCTCTACACCTCGGTTAGCTTATGTCCTCCTATTTGTTAAGTCGCTTTGGATAAAAGCGCCTAGTAAGTGCAATGTAATGTAATGTGATAAAAAATCGATATCGGACGATATGGGATAATATATATCTAGATGATGTTGTTTTTTCACCGTATCGTCCAGCCCTGACTGGCACTGAGCACTGGCAGAGTCTGCCCCAGGATACCCAGCTGGCACTGTGGCCGGAGTGGCATGCTGTTATTTGGGCTTTGCTCTTATCTAAAATGGGGCCCTCTGGTACAAACGCCAGCTCCTCTCCTAGTACCAACACTGTGCCATCTCGCTCTGACAGCCCGCTGGGAGAGTCTGGCATTGTTTAGGGTGGCGTAACACCGACTCCAAACAGAGCCCCTTGTTCATCCTGTTACAAAACACTGGACTAGTTGGACTATGCTGTTGTTTACCATCGTCACATTTGCTGTGGTGAAGCGTTGACATGACATAAAACAGACATCTTGACAGGTTGAGCAACTGAGGACTTGTGAGCGAATGAAGGCATGGCGCTGACTCCAAAGCGGGGGCGGCTGGGCCAAGCTGCTCTTACGGTGGGGGGGTCAAATGGGGTCAGCGAGGGCCTTTGATCCACGCCGCCAGACTCTTCCTGGGCAGTAAATGAGGGCACATCAGCAGTGCCCCAGAATCTGTTAGAACCACATGCTGTTATCACCACAGGGGGGTAGAGGGGTAGAAAAACCCAGACCAGAAATGCACACACACACACACGCACGCACGCACACATGCACACACACACATACAGATACACGCATACGAACACACACACATACACATACACGCGCACACACACACACATACACGCACACACACACAGACAGACACACACACACACACACACATACCACTAGTTTCTGGTGCTCATAAACATATGCCTCCCTCCAATATCATCCACGGACACACACACACACACACTCACACCCACGCACACACACACACACACACACACACACACACACACACACACACGCACAGCACACACAGCACACTGTACTGCGGTGCTGCAGCAGCATTTAGGAAAAGCTGATCATACCCAAGCTCACTTGTGCAACCCTAAGGGGGTGGATGCGCTAGCAAAGTCTATGGTAATTTATTAATGACAGAGAGCATAGCATACATAATAATAATCATTAGCCTATAGCGCTCCACTGATGGGGCTTTAGGAAGAGGGCGTCCCCAGCAGTGCCTGCACTCCACATGCCAACTTCAGGAGCCTTTTTAATCAGGCGGCACTGAACCAGGCCGTGGCTCAGCCATCAAACCCACGATAAAGGCGGCCAACCGCCAGGGCAAACAAGCAGCCATTGCTCTTTCACTCTTTTTTTTTTAGAAAATGTGCCAGAGGCCGGGTGTGTATGTGTGTGTGTGTGTGTGTGTGTGTGTGTGTGTGTGTGTGTGTGTGTGTGTGTGTGTGTGTGTGAGCACACATTCCCTGGCCACAGCATTGCTGGGATACGAGGGGTGAGAATGCCAAATGGTCCATGCGAGAGCGCTCGCTGTCCAGGCAGCCATACCATAAATACTGAGCCATTAAGTTGATGCGTGAAAGCACAACAAGTACTTAGGCTAGCACAGACTACACAGCTCTCTCTCCCCCCCCCCCCCCCGGAGCTGCTATGCCATTGGACCAGTTAGCAATGGCTGATGAAATAAAAACAAAAAGTAAACAGCGGGACAGAAAGGGAGAGAGAGAGACTATGCCAAGAGGTATGAAATCTAATGGCAGGCATTAGACAACTCTCAACACTCTCATTTCTGTGTTCTCGAGGCGCATGCCATTTTATTGATACAATTAGAAGTAATGACCTTTTTCTAATGGTGACATATTTGTTCATGTACATTCATGTGTGCCGTCTCACCAACCTAACCCACACAGAGCAGATGCAGTCACACACTGCGAGGCGAACACATAAAAAAAATAGCACCTAATGCCCTTTGTGTCCACAGCTATTCAGGGCTTAAACAATCAGCCCGTTACAATTTATCACTGGGTCCCAGCTCAGCAATCTCAGGAATGCAGCCTTTAGCAACACAATGAGCACGGCAAGGAGAGGGAGGGAGGGAGAGAGAGAGAAA
>CM059279.1:5704438-5714438 GCA_030347295.1 Setipinna tenuifilis
AGAATGGTTAATTGTCACATGCATAGATATACTGGGTGGAGTAGGACATGCATTGAAGTTGGTGATTGTATATATCACCAATATCTCTGACCATGAAACTGGTGCTTGGTGCTGGACTGTTTTTAGGGTTCCTGCAGCTGTGGCAGATAGTCCCACAGCTTCCAGAGCAGGTGTGGCATGCAGTATACTGGACTTGCTTCCAGGTCCAGCAAGTATTGAGGTAATCTTTCTGAAAGTCCCCTATTGGTAAACTATTGCTGTTTTCAGCAGCAACAAACTGTTAGGGGTCAGTGCTTCCAAATGATTCGTTTAGCAGAATGGTTGGTTCTAGTTCACAGAGAACAGCATGAAGACCAAGGAAACCTCAGCAAATCCTTTTTATATATATATATATAAAACTCCATTGATGAAACATGGACTGGATGTCTTGATGTCTGCCATTGTGACCACTGGTTCTTTCCTGAATCTGGTCGTCACGCCAATCGGTGAGCTGGTGAAATCTGCTCCCTTAAGGAACTGAGTACTGAAAGATGCTCACTGGAAAGTTGTCTGTGAATATTCCCATTCATCCAGGTCATGGTAGCCAAAACAGCTAGGTTGTAGCCAATTTATTGGTCCTCCAGTGGTCCAGAGATATAGCTTCTGGTTCTCCATCATCAGGCCAGAACTGAAGAAGCCTTTTGGATGAAACATGAAATGTCTTCACACACACACTCACTCCCTACCTCTCTTTCATTCAGGCAGCTCCAAAAACTCTCACCATGAATGGACTGCTTTCAAGTGTACAGAACGAAATACTGTAAGGTGAAGTACGAGGGGCTGGTTTACCAGGCTAGATCAACACCATAGTGTGAGATATATTAGGGCTGGGCGATATATCAATATTATCATAATATCAATATATCTGTATATGTAGTTGAGACTATATCGCCATATCAATATATATTTGGTGTTGCAATACCACTTTATCGAAGCCACTTACTCTTCTGCGGTCAGGCCATTCAGACAGCCGCTACAGGCTTTTTAGGATTGCTCAACTGTGCCCCTGTGCATGTTCTTGTTTACAACTTTATATGCACAGCTCTTTTAAAGCAGTCTTAACTCCATTAAATAAAACAGGTTCAAGTGTGTCATGCATCACTGTGTGGAGCCAGAAGATATCTGGAGTTATGCACACCATTATGTACACACACATACAGGGAGGGCCACTCATACCAGACACATTTTAAAGGCCTGTATCTTGGATACTTATACAAATCACATATAGTACCAAATATGTTTATTACATAACTGATATTCAGGAGTTGTACATATTATCTAAGATTTTGCTATTTCTATTCTTGCAGGTAGTTACTGTTGGTGACCCTCATAAAAATAGACATACATATCCGGTGTACGTAATTATAAGTGATTATATCTCCAAAATAAACCATGCAAATTAAAGTTCATTCAGTTCCCTTTCCAGTGATATAATGATGTATGCCCATGCAAGCAATGGTGTGATGACCATGGCCATCTGAAAAAAAAAAACAGCCATTGAAAAAAAATGTTGCTACTTACTTTTGGCTTGAAAATCGGATCATTTGTTCATTTTTTTTCATGGGAAGTTATTTTTAAATGGCTATGGCGGTCAAACCCTTGCGGCCATACCTTTGCTTGCACGGCCAGCATGCCTGAGGCAACCATGATAAGCCCACACGAAACAACACGATTTCTGCATTTTCTCCAAAACATGCAGTTCACTTTGAACAGTCACCAACTACCGGTAAGAAACAGCAAAAATATTAGATACATCTGAAACTCCTGTATGTCAGGTATGTAATAAATATATTTAAGACTACAGCCGAAGTCATTTTTAGAGTCGTCCAAGATACGAGCATATAAAATGAATAAAAAAATATGAACGCCATCCAGCATCATGAGCTACATTCCAGCAGCAGCAGCAATGGTTGTGTGGTGCATTATTAATGGCATGCACCATGGCAGCTGTTTTGCATAAGAGCGGAGTCTGGATCAGTGCGGAGGCTGTGACAGGCTTGCCTGGTTCTGAGGAGAGGAGCCCGGTGAAGAAGTGCCACTCTGCAGTGACCCAAATCCAATCCTTACAGTCAGTCCATGCGCACATTCTATCTCTCTCTCTCTCGCTCACTCACTCACACAAACAGACTTTCTTTTACTCTTGTCTCTTGCTCTTTCTTTCCCTCTCTCTCTCTCACACACACAGACTCTCTCTCTCTCTCTATCTCTGTCTCGCTCTGTCTCTCTCTCACACACACATACACAAAAACAAACTCTCACTTTCTTTGTCTGTCTGTCTCTCTCTCTCTCCCTCTCTCTCTCTCACACACACAGACACACACACAGGCACACACTAACATGCACTCTCAATCTCAACTTCTTTCAAAGCATTTTTGTGATCTGTAAGCTACTTCTCCTCAGGGGATGTAGTCCTGGGTGCCTTACAGGCACACACAGACACAGACACAGACACAGACACACACACACACACACACACACACACACACATACACACAGACATAGGCACACACAGACACGCGCCCGCACACACACACACACACACACAGTCTCTCTCTCACACACACACACACACACACAGTTTCTCTCTCTCTCTCACACACACACACAGACACACACAGACACAGACTCAGACACACACACACACACACACACACACAGACACACACACACACACACAGAAGCAAAAGAGATAGAGAGGCACAAAAAATGTTTCCCTTTCCTCCATTTCTTCAGCCATCTAGTCAGTGTGCAAATGTGCATATGAGCACACCGAGAGGCACACACACACAAACAGACAGGAGGTCACGACACACACACACAGCACACAGCACACACACACACACACACACACACACACACACACACACACACACACACACACACACACACACACACACAGCACAGCACACAGCACAGCACCAGGGCAGAACAAAGCAAAAACTGTCCCATTTAACCACTGGAGGTAAAGGCAGTGGTGCTTCTCTTTTCTCATGTGTGTGTGTACACATACAGACAAAAGGGGGAAGGAGAAACAGATGGATGGAGGGAGTGAGTGAGGGTGGGAGAGAGAGAGAGAGACAGAGGGAGAGAGAGAGAGAGAGAGAGAGAGAGGGGGGGGGGGGGGAGAGAGAGAGAGAGAGAGATAGAATAGACAGACTAATTTGGCACAAGTCATGCATACACAAAACACTAAAAAGAGGCTGGCTTACATCAGACTGGGCTGAGGCAGATTCGGCTGAAGATATGCAGACAGCCAGTGTAGTTGGTTATATTGTAGAGCCTGTCACAAGGACTGATGCTGCCTGAATTAAGCTGGCCTGTTTGTGATGTGTAAGAAATGCTGATCTGGTTTGTTATGTGGTGGTGGGTGATTCTGCAGGTTACACTGTAAGATGTTTACTAGTGGCAACTCTTCTCTATCTACTGCCTGTCCTTGTTGGCTGCAGCCATGAAAACAATATTTTAAGTAAACTAACACACATCCAAAGAAAGAGAAAGAGAGAGAGCGAGAGAGAGAGAGAGAGACTATAGCATTCACTATATTATTAATATTTAAAGCTGAATGTTCCAAAAATGCATTGTATTCTAGAAGTATGCTATGAAGTATTTAAAAACTTTAAGTTGGTGCTTGTTGTCTGTAGAGGTAGGTGGGTGCACTTGAAAAGAAAAAGAACGTCCTCTTATGAAACTGAATGACCTTGTGCCGGCAGTAAAGGAATGTGGAGCCACCATCGGGGCATGCAGTCTGGAGAACAAGATCAACATTTCATTTTGTTCTCCGACCGAAGGTGATGTCACATGTGCGGATGGCGCGAGGTTTAGGCAGCGCCTCGGATACGTCAGCCTTCAAGCATTGCGCCTCTGGGGAGAGCAGTAACCTTGCCGTTGCAATCACACAAAACACTGAACACAGTGAACGTTTGAACTGCTTTGCTGCACACAAAGTACTATCTATGCAGAGCAGACATGAATCTGACAATTATGCACCACATATTGTTGGGGAATGCAAAACACTGTTAATCTGAATGCCTCAGGGACAAGTTGAAAAGTTGTCAATATTGTACAACGTCGGTCATTTTCTGTGTAAGCCAGCAAACGATTTAAAACTCTGGGTTTAAGGCTCTTAACATTTTCAAATTAACCCTCTGTTGGCAAGAACACCGCTTGCACAACTGAAATAGGTATTTTGATCTCTACAGAGCCGAACAACAGTTTACTTACCAACTAAATGTGCGTATTAAATTCTGAAAATGTTTTCAGGGATAGTGATCGACATTAGTGTCTGAGTGAAACGTACTCAATGTAACTCTGTGAGGCTACTTTGCGCGTGCATTCAAGTTCATCCATGAGCCGTGGCAGGCGCAAAGAAGAGGGAGCGATGTCGCCCAGTTGTGTCATTGTTTACGCGTACCTGCAAGGAAATGAACCAGCAACGATTCTTGATAACACAGCGAGTGCTGAAAACAAATAGTAACGTAGCCCCTCATAATAAGCATATCACCAGAAAGATCATTGTGTGGGGTAACTTCGCTGTGGCACTAACGATGGCTGGTTACTGACACATTCCATGCCACGGCAATAGTCAGCACAGCGCATCATACAGCGATTCAATGCATTTCTGGTGAACATCTTAAAAGACACTCACCCTTTGAACTGTTTCCTCCTAATGTTGTTTCGGGTGTTCTTTCAAAAATCCCTCCATTTAATTCTGAAACGTTGAAAACCAAGGGATTCGCTCGCAGTTGCAACTTGTCCCACAGGACGAGTTTCTTGTTACAGTACCATGACATGTGTATTACGCCACCCAGTGGTCCATCCCGACATGGCGCTAAGCAACAGGTGTAACACCGGACGTAAACACGAGGGAGATTTTTAAAATAATAATCATTGCTTTTCGCTTGCAGTTGGGGTTTGTTTTAAAGTGAGTTGCACTTTGGATAGGTTTTTATTTTTTATGTAGGCTTAGTAACTACATGTATTTTGTATTTATTTCTAGGCCTACATGTAAGCTACAGCCCATAGGCCTACTGAAAATCTGTATTTCTAAATACATCTTAAACTGTATGAAACAGTTTAAGCTTGAGACTGCTGTAATGTTACGCATTGTCTTATGTTACGCGTTTGTTTGGGCTTGTTGTTCAGCGTTATGTGGGTATGTAGTTCAAGCATGGGCAACTAAATTGAAAAATGTCGCGCTCTGGTGGTGTAAGATGAAACTGCACCTAACCACATTTCAGTCCTTGGCAGTCACGGCCCAGAGCTCAAAGAATTTGACCCAATGACTGTAAGGTCACTGGCTTGAAATTGAACCCGTTGACCACTCTGACAGGTGAGCAGATGGAGCAAATGATCAGCAATTTAAAGTATCTAAAGTGCCCTTGAGGGAGGCACTTAACCCCTTTCACCATGTAGGCTCGCTGTCCACTGCTTCATCGTGCCCCGAATTAGAGTGCATCCCTGATACATTACTGTTCACTTCACTGATGGGATAAATGCAAAGGACAATTGACAATTTTGTCACCTAAATGTAATATTTGGTAAACATGGTTTTTGTGTTTTTCTGTGACCAGAAAATATGGTTTCAGTAGAATAAAGAACCCCCCGCCCCCCCAACCCAAAAAAATGGTCAAAAAAAAAAAATTCTGTGTGGAAAGTATTTACAATAACTTTGCTGTTGTGTTATTCACAGGAGGTATGAATTGGTGTAGGACATAATACATCTGGGGTAAAAATCTAGTTTAGGCCTCTTTAACCCTAGCCTGGTAACCAACCATGTCAATGAAACCTCAGCCAGACCCTCTGTATGAAATAAAATTACGAGTGCACTATTGAGGTGTCTAAACTAGCAGTTGTATCTCTCATAACCTCAGATTGCAAGACTACAAAGTTGGTGTACTAAGGACACTGTAACAAAATTGTGTAAATATAGTTTTGGTGACATTGCTTTTTCAGTCTTGAGAGGGGACATTTTTTTGGTCAATAACAGGTAGTAAGTCATTCTGAACTATGTCTTTCTTTTGCTCAAAAGACTATAACAAAGCTGCAGCGATCAGAAATAATACTCAGCTTTATAAAGTAAAAGCCATGTCATGTATTGGTCATGTATTGGTTTTAGCTGTGCACATAACACAGACAAACAGGTGACTTGTTGACTGTTTTGTGAATAGTTGGAACAAATCTGCCCTACAAAGGTAAGTGCAGTAAGTACATGAACATTGATACTGAGAAAAATGCCTTTACAGTTGTCACCCTGCCCAGTCAAACATGTTGTAGGTGGTAATGCTTTTATGCACTAATATGAAGAAGCCATTTTAGATTTAGTCACAAGACAAAGGAGGTGTTATAAAATTAATTTTCACAGTCTAAACTCAAGTTACTGCCTTTTGGCTTTGTATTGTAGTGCAGAAATAATCTCCGAAACCAGATTTTCCACCTCTGCAGAACTATACAAATAGTTTTTGGTTGGTTTAGAAAGTAGGCTGGGCTTCATGGGGCCAACCTGTGGCAGCAGGGTGTGAACTGCCTGCATGCCACAGAGCAACAGAGGGGCTCTCAGAACGCGCAGTGAAGTCAGCCGCACTATACCACGGATGACTGTAGGAATGTGGCAAAATAAAAGTCCTTTGACAGCCTAGTGAAGCTAGTTCTTTTAACAGCAGGTTTCTAATGGCAGCGGTCTCAATCCCGGGTTCAGAAAGTAAAAACCCTGCCACAAATTTGATCCAACCAGCTCTAAATCAGCTCACCGTACTCAACACTCAAGACAGGTAGATCAGCTACTCAGTTTAATCACCTGTGTTCGAAGGAAAATGTGGCAGGGTTTTTACTTTCTAAACCCAGGATTGACACCTCTGCCTAATGGTTTATTTTGTTAAAAAGTCACATAGCAGCCATTGCTAGTGTGTAACAATGTAAGATTGCTGAGTTGACTGTTGAACTGTCAAAATTACCTAAGAATTTATTTGGGACAAGGAAACCTCCGAGATGGACAGTTTAAAATCTACAATAACATCTTGAGTAATGTCTGACATTTGTGAATAATGATAGTGGACATGTAATTGTAACAGTACAATTCAGCCTTATCTTAGACTGGGAACATTTGACAGGAAATGTGAAATTAGGTTCAGAAAATATTTGAACGGGCTGCTCTGAACTCATGTTGTGTACCGTTACATTCACAGTAGAAATTCAGATGTGTTACTGTAAAATGTATCCCACTGCAAATTATGATGTAAGCATGTTCTGCATTACAGCCACAGTTCAGCCCTGCAAATGGTTCAAATATTCATGGGGATGCAGCCAGTGTACCGAAATAAAGTAATTCAATTTCTATATAGCTGTACGAATATTCAAGTTAATATTTTAACCCTAATAGATTACATAGCTTTTGATTTACAGTAATGCATTGTTTTGTGTGTGTGTGTGTGTGTGTGTGTGTGTGTGTGTGTGTGTTAATTAGTGACTGTTGAACGAATGCCTACGAGTATTTCAATTTAAGACTAATTCTGAAATCAGTCTTTTTCCCCTATGTTTTATGAACTATTGCACAAGCTTGGTGATCACAGAAAGTGGGGATCCACAAGGCGTTTTGGTATGGTGAACAGCGCAGCCTAGAGGACTCTTAATTCGATGTTCTTCTGCCGGATACAGGGTGTTTGTAGTTCTCTCTTATTGTAACTTTAAAAAGTAGTTCGGACAGCAAACAATAACTGGCAGCACAGTGGCAACAAAACTTTTTAGACAACCCCGAAATGTACCGAGACTCAAAAAAGCCACGTCAGCTGCCCAAGATGTGGTAGGATATGATTTCATTAGACTTTTTGTGTTTTTACTGTTTTTCTTTATTAGCCTACAGACTGACAAACAGAGAGCCATGAGTTGCGCCCATTCAACACACATTTCTTAATGTGATGTATCAGTTATCAGACGTGTATCCATAAATGTGATGAAAAAGATTAAAAAACGCAGTCCCTCAAGGATTTGAATAGCGAGGCTGCAATCTGAAAAAAGTGTCCGATAATAAAATCGCAGTAGACTTACACCGTTGTCACACGACGTAGAGCCACCCGTACTCCTCTTACAAAGTTTACTGCGAGGACTTGACCCACCCATCCACCACCTCATCCTCTCCATAATGTCACCCTTTTCGTATTATCTTGTTTTCACGTGTTTCCCCCTTTTTTCTCTCATTCACAGCACAGTTTATGACATTCGCCAAACACCACCAGCTCGCTTGTTTAGATGAAGGTGTGGCGGCGGGGTTATGCCAATCATCATCAAGGGACTGAAACGGAACTCGAATTTGGGATTCGATTATCCATGAAAGTTTTATTCGTCTTCTGGTGAAGAGATCTACACGGCTTGCTTGGTTGTGAGGACGGCGTCACTTTCATGGCTCATGTTCGATACCCAGGAAAGACATCTGTTGACGTGGCCAGTAACTTCTCCCTGGTGCTTGGGCGACCACTATGTGTCAACGGGACTCCGTGGATTCTCTTCTTATTCGAGGAATGTGTCGAAAACAAATGGGAGTATTGGAGTGTGGTCATCGGCCTCATCTCGATGCTGTGTTTCTTATTGTCAACATTACCGTAAGTGTAGACATCTTGTTGACAAGGGAACAGTTCTCTCCTTTTGACAGTTTATAACACTGAAATTAAACTAGGTTAGCAGCCTAGTGCACAGTTATCTATTCAGGCAGGCTGTCATCTTTTCCTTCCTCAAAAAAAAAGGTCACAGGTCTGGCCCTCTGTCTCTTGTGGAAAGTTTGAAATTATTGCATGCATACAGAACAAAACAAAAGTGATTTTGTATATAGCTGTACAAATGTCTGATCTAAATCTGATGTTGTGTAAAGTGAACTCCCAAACCCAGTCCCAACATGGTCATTGGCAGGTTTCTAGTTGAAAAAGAAAAGAAAAGCTGCAACATTAGAGCCTTTCAGCTTGTGTATGTTCAGGAATGCAAAGTGCAGATATGTTCATTTAAGACATGAACTACTCTGTCATGCTGTGCTGTGTTTTTACTTCTGTTTATACGCCTTCTGTTCCTCCTTTCTGCAGACAAGTCTATGAGGCCTATAAGAGTGGGAAGGTGGATGAGGCCATGTCTGTCGGTTTCCTTCTCTTCTTACTGAGCGGAGATTTGAGCAATTTTGCGGGGTGCTATTTAACCAGGCAACTACCTATTCAGGTAGGCTGGAGAGTTGAGTCTTAAAAAAAAGGTGTACTGTAGCTTGATATTTCCTCATTCCATTCAGGCAACAGCATGTGAGGGGTAGAGTGCATTGGCTCACCATGGTATTCCTAGTTCAGACATGTCAACGTCAAGATATTAAGATTTAGATATAGGGAGCATTTTCTTGCTGACATTGTCATTTTTGCACAATTTATTCAACAGCAAGTATTAGTATAAGTAAAGTAAGTACCAATAAAAGTATTGCACTCAAAGAGAACACCCCTTTTTATTTTAACATTTTATTAACACACATTTTATGTTTGTGACACAGATCATACAAAAAGTAAACATCAATTATATGGTGAATAGCTGCTTTATATGATATTTTGTATCAGCCTGCAGAGGGAGCCATATTAAAGCCTTTTAAAGGAGCATAGATGCCTCACTCTGACTTACTGATATTTGTGACAGACATAATTAAAATATTCTTCTTTTTCTTGCCTTTGATGTTTCAGATAGTCACATCCGTGTTCTACATCTACACGGACTCCATCCTGATCTCCCAGTTTCTCTACTACAAAATAAAGAACAACTCTGTTCACAGTAAGCCCCTTTTCTCGTTCTCTTACTCACTGTTTTATTCAAGTGTCTTAATTGTGCACTGAGATATTTAGCTTAGTCACAACATATCAGTCCTAATAATAGCACTAAATACTTTTAAAGTCAAAGTCAAAGTCAGCTTTATTGGCAAAAACCATGTGTACAGGTTTCACACACAAATTTT
>CM059279.1:5719438-5729438 GCA_030347295.1 Setipinna tenuifilis
AAATAAAGACCTTAGTGTTTCGGCAAAAGGTTTTACCGAGGTGCTCCGTGTGTATCCTGCAAACGAACATGAACTGTGCACTTTATGTTTTCTGCAGGATGCTTTAACTTCGTTTGTAATTAAGTCAGCCTTGAGACATTGAGAAGGATTAAAGCCATACGCTTTGCATCTTTGACACAGGTTGGTCTGAGCCATGCCCCTCTGCCGTGTCCCTCACTGCTGACCGCATGGATTTTACAAAACACAGACATTTCTCTACCTCGTTTTTCAGAGTGAATATAGTTGAGTGAATGGTCTGATTGAATGGTTGCGATTGGGTTATGATCATGTGTGAGATGATTCTGGTTGCTTGGTGCACATTTTTGGTTGCTTCTGTAAAATGTAGACTTTTAATAACCTGGCTTGTTAACTCATAATCATAATCTATGCAAATCTGTAAATTATCCTGGGATTTAGCATATATACACTGGTTTTTATTTATTTTTTATTTTTTTTCGTTTTCTGTTACATGTTTCTTAAACCTTAATGTTATCTCTTGGCTCTTTTCTACTTATTAGGATTCGAGAAGATTTTATCTATTTATCTGATTCTTTACCAGATCACTCCAGTTATATTCTGTTACAATACACAGTTTACCTTCTGCCAATATCTTATGCATAGCAGTTATGATACTATATTGCTAAGGGACTATGTTATATGTTACTAAGGGATACTGTCATGTGAAATAACAGATGCCTAACAACAACTGTATTTATTTTTTTCACTGGGCATATGTGTGTACTTGAACAAGGAATCGCTGTATTTGTGCTTATAATTACAAGATAAAAATATATATTTAAAAAGATGTTATGGTACAATATATTTCTAAATACAAAGGTGGTGCCGGACTTGGGACATTTATATTTATTGGAAGGGTTAAAGCTTCAGGCACTTAAAACTCTTGTGAACACTCCATTTCTGTTACCGTTTCTAAACATTTCAATAAAGTGCAATATCTTTTTAAAAACCTGTGCAGTTGAATGTATTCGAAACATTTTTGCACTTTTTGATTTTACTAACGCATGATAATTGACTATCACCAATTCATAATTGTAGTGACTGATATTGCTGGCCAAATGACCTTGCTTTGTCTTTACAGCATGTCTGTACAGCATTTTTGTTGTGTCTGTACAGTGAGATCATTCGACTCCAGTTCTCATAGTGAAGAGGGCAATGTTGTTTTTATCAATAATTATTCGCTCTTTAAATTCAAGGTTACAGCCTTAAATCTGCAAGACGCTATTGTGCGCCCTCTGCTGGACATGCCACGCATGCGTAATTTCGCTTGACTGAGCATTACTCCAGCCAATGCTTGGGTTCCATACTGGCACCGTTTGGGAGACGTTCCACTTTCTGAGGGGAGGGACTTCCTCGAGGACTTCTGTTGGATGGCAGCTGCACCTAGGTGACACGTAACTAAAATTAAAGGTGCAGTATAGGCCGCGTTTGTTCGGGTTCTTGAGCTGGTTTTGAAGTTATCTGGAAAAAGCAGTAGCCTAACTGTTTGAATACGTGCATGCAATTTTTTGCTACCCATGTTCGCAAGGAACAGAGATATTTTCAAAGAGTTAGTTCATTCATTTTCTTTTAATTTGGCGAAAGTAAAGTCGTTGCGCTACCAGCATAGGTATAAACATGATCTAAGCTATTCTGTAAAGTAGGTTAGCTACTTTCTCGCCACGCATAATATCGCCAATAATGTCCACAGTTTTCTTTTAGGCGAAGGAATGCGTGTCCTGTTGTCATTCACGCTGGATCCGCATTGACAACTTCAGAAGAAGGCTACAGGATTTTCAATCAGAGGACAAGGACTGGCAAAAAGTTTGGAAAAGTTTCAGTAAAGTTTTGCTGACAGACTGCGAAGGGTTAGCGACGCAGCAGTCATGGGCAACGGAGTGTGCTCTCGAAGGCAGAGGAAGATCTTTCAGTCTCTCTTGGCCATCACAGTAATATTCGGAATGATATACGGAGGCATGGTGTCATATGAAATGCATAAACAGCTGAAAAGGACAGAGTCATTAGCAATGAAGTATCAACAGCATCAAGAGTCCCTTTCGGCACAGCTTCAAGGTAAACATGCAAAAACTCACACGTTGTTGGTGGAGAGGAGGGGGTGGGGGTTCTCCACTATTTCATTTGTGTTTTGCACTATGTTCGGATGCGAATGTGTTCTGCCTATTGTTGGTATGTTGCCACCGTTTCTGAAATCTTACTCCTGTGTCTGTAGCTGAGGGCGAAATCAGACCAAAGCCATACTCAAGCATGTTCCCGTGCTTGCCAAGTACTGCTTACAGTACTTGACGCGGTCTAATAGCCGAAGTCTAGATGACTGGACTTCCTGGCGTACAGTACTTCAATAAAGTGCGCTGTTGTAATCCCATGAAGTCATAGCACTCAGCACTTTTTGTTTTCAAGTCTGTGGACCTAACAGCCAGTTCCTCTTTGATAAATGGTAGGTGTGTTACAGCTTGACCATTTCGTCCCACGCTCCCCCCCCCCCCAAGGTAATGGATGTGTTCCCCAACTGTACTAGGCTACCCGTGCACTTCCCTTAATTCAGTGAAATTTGCATTTCATTTCAACCTTGGCTTTCAGATATCATATAAACCTTATTTTCCGGGCACGTCATGTCTACCTTGAATCAGCCTCTGAATGAATCTTTCAATATTAAAGTAATGTCCTTGAAATACGCACTACGAGGTAACTACTACGAGAAACGCTGTTGCCCGAAACTGATTTCTCTTGATCAATGCTGTGTGTCTGGTAAACAGTTATATAGGCTACTCTTTACTCAAGTCCACAAAAACCTTCTCGTAACCATTATGTTTGATGTATTTAAGGTAAACGTTTTTTTTAGTTTACAAAGAACTGCAATCTGTCATCCATTGAAGTCTATTCATAGAGGTCCCTCCCAACGCATGAATTGAAGTGTGGGTATCAGATCACTCTTTCCAGTTATGAGCAACTGTTGTCATTTGGCACACAGCCACAGGACTCAACCCACATCTCAGCCATTTAAATCTCACCCAGCTCACCCAGCTTGGATGATGTCATGACGGGCCAAAATTGAACATTTCACATTTCATGGCAGCAATGGATACCGTTCAAGTACTGAGTTTCACTGCCAATCTAATAAACATTCACATCCCCTAATCTGCCATTGTAGTCTGCCAGTGGCTCAGATGGCTGCAACCACACCACCCCTTCCCAGAGAGTCTCCATGAAACTCTGTGTTAATTGATATGTGGCCCCTTATATTTCTTTTCATTGTTTCGTGGTTTGGATCGGCAGCCGGTAGGGGTGTAGGTCAGTGTATTGTGTGCTCACTATGTCACAACATAGGTGTTGTGGGTTTCAAGTTCTCCTATCTGGGAGACCGATGCAGCCAGAAAGAAGACATCTGAGATCCTTATCCTTGTAATGAGACCTTGCTGGAGTGAGATGCTCAAGAAATGTTATATACCTTCCTGGTTTCTTGTGTTGGGAGCTGAAAACCCTCCTGTCTTGAAAAGCAGTTTGTGGTCACACTGTCACTCTGTGTTATCAGACATTTGTAAATACTGGCATGTCTCTGCACTTAAGTTTATGGTTCAGTATCCATACCTTTGTGTCAGCGCTGTAGTTTGTGGAGATTGGTATACTCAGAATCAAAATCAGTTTTATTGGCCAAGCATACTTACATATACAAAGAATTTGACTCTGGTAGATGTTTGCTCTCTATACATTCAACATGTTGTATAGGTATGTAGTAAACATGTAGTAGTATAAATTTTTATAGACAAATAGAAATATATCGACACATACTGTACAATAGAGACAACAATAACGATATAGGCACCTAATATAGGCAATAATATGCATATAGGCACCTAATAATAGGCAATAATATATTGGCACCTAATATAGGCAATAATATACATATAGGCACCTAATATAGGCAATAATATGCATATAGGCACCTAATATAGGCAATAATATACATATAGGCACCTAATATAGGCAATAATATGCATATAGGCACCTAATATAGGCAATAATATACATATTGGCACCTAATATAGGCAATAATATACATATAGGCACATCATATACAAGTAGGACGTATTATACAAGACAAGTTCACATAGAGTGGGGCGTAAAGTGCACTTAATAGTGCTCTTCTTTCCTTTCTCTCCCTACACGCATAATCACAAGTGCACTTATACTGTACAAACCTGTTGATACACATCTTTGCATATCTTATGATGGATATACACAAATAAAGCTTTTTGGGTTGTTACACAGTTTAGACCTGTGTATTACATAGACTACAGCTCTGCTTTGTATATAGGCCATTGTTACTGTATGTCCTCTGCAGGAGGTTTTGTAAGCTGGAGGAGGTTTTGTGTCTGTGAGAAACTTTCTCGGCAACCCCTGAAAGCTTAAATCAGGGGAAAGTCAGCACCTTTCACTTATCCATCCGCTAGTTCTCTGTCAGAGTCAGGGTATCATGTCTGGGTCGGGAGTAGGAGGAAACGGAGCCAGTCGGGGGAGCAAAAGTGCGAATTGTACCCGTTTCTTGTTCATTGTTTTTCTCACTCTCCAGGCTTTAGTTTTTTACAGTCTGCAAGTGTCGTTTTGGTCTCACCTGGCGGAGATTTCCCGTATCGTGTAGGGTTACACAGGGAGATACTCCTCAAAGATACTCCTGCGCCCAGGTGCCTTTTTTTGGAGTTAAACTACCCAGCCAAGCCCACCCACCCAGCCCTGCACACAAAGACCGGTGAAACTCGGCCATACGATATGTCACACTATAGGAGCAGGCAATTCTGATGGCAAAACCCTTTTGAGATCTAAGTAGTGATAGTCATCATGGGCCTCTCGTGTTTGGGGTTTGATCATTTTTAATTGCATTAAATGCCACTTTGCTCTCAGTGTTACAAGTGGAAATGCATACTGAAATGGTGGTTGTAAGAATGCACACAAGGTTATTTGATGAATATAAGCTGGATATGTGTTTGTAGCAAACTAAGTACGAATGCCGTTATGTGGGTATTATGTACAGAGACAAAGCAATGATAAGTTATCTGAATAGGATTGTTTTCAGTAAGTCAAGGCAAGTTTGTTTGTATGGTGCATTTCATACACAGAGACAGTTCTATCTGCTTAAGAAAAACAAAAGCAAAGAACGATATGTAAAAGCACAAAATATAAACTGTAACTGCAAAAAGATAAAAGTAAAATAAGTTTAAGGGTAAATAAAAGACATACAAGCATATAAATGAGTAATTAAGGGAAAATCATTATTAGAAAGCATCTAAAAAGATAAAATTATCGTGAATGCTTGAATTAGTAATGCAGTAATAATTACAACTCTGATGTAATAATACTAGTCAATTCAGTGAACACTGTTAATTGCTCGTTACAGAAAATCGACATTGGTATCACATTGTATTCCAGTGCTACATGTGATGACATGAGTTAATTCACCTGTACTAATGTACTTTCAGATGATGTTACACAAGAATGAAAAAATGTTAAAAAGTGAACCTGATACAAACGTCTGCCAAATGCCAGTTAAACAATAGTGAATGTGATGTACAGTCTGCGAATCGCATGGGGGGGTGTTTGAGTGATGTGTCTGCTTAGAGCAATACCCAGTCTTTCTGGCTGAATGCACATACCCACTTTCACCTTGACTGAGAGGTATGCCCCACAGAGCAGGATTATAAAATGAGTACTAGCTTGGAGTACTTGAGTCAGTTGTTGTACAGGATATGCAGTCAGTACAGCATAGTTAGTCCTTTAAAGCCTGTGTGGATAGGTGCTGCTGGTGCTGCTCAGGCAGTCTCGTAAGAATGTCCCCTGCATGGCTCACTTGCTGGGTGGCATTTGCATTTGCATGGGTCATGAACCAGAGCTGCCATTTCATCTGTCATCTGCCGAGGTACTGCGAAAAAATGAAACTATTTATTTATGTATCTATTTATTTATTTATTTAAAACTTCTGGTCGTGACAAAACCAACTAACGCACTAACCACCTAACCAACACCTACATGTATTCTCTCCCTCCCCTTACCCTGTAATCTCCTATAATGATATAATGTTACCGGAGCTTGATTGTGCTTTTCCATTGTAAGCGTTTGCTAAGTGTCTTGTCATGTAATATGACAGTACAGTGTCACAGTGTCCCCTTCATAGAAAATGGACTACATGTCACGACACATTGGTTTAGCTTACTTCTGTGCTTACTCGTGGTTTTCAGGCCACTAGATTGTATGGATTTGAGCTTGCATGCTGGGCTGCGAGGTTGTGGGTTGTGTGTGTGTGTGTCGTGTGTGTCGTGTGTGTCGTGTGTGTGTGGTGTGTTGTGTGTGTGTGTGTGTGCGTGTGTGTCGGGGGTGGGGGGGTGGTATCACTCTCTCCGTTTCTTCTCCCTTTTGTGGTCCTTTCTGAATGTACACATCATGCCTGACCCCTGCTTTGCCTCAGTCACTGTTGTGAGTCTCCACCCAACTCTCACAGGCCTCTCTTGCTCAGATGCACAAAAAATGCACACACACAGGAAGGGGTGGGCCAAAGAGGGAGGGAGGGGGGAAGGGAGAAAAAAAAAGGGGGGTGGGGTGGGGGCGATGGTGGGGGAGTGACTGTGCTCTCTTCCCTGAGAGCCGGAGGCTGGCTTGTTTGCTGGCCCATTAGCCGAGTAGTTGAGGAGGAGGCCATGGGGGAAAAAAACGGGCATGGTCACAAAATGAGGAAACTGAGAAAATGTAATTCACAAGTTTGATTTTGGATTTGATTTTATATGCAAATGCTATTTTTAAATGCTTCTAGCTGGAGACGATGCTTGTTTATTCAAAAGATTACTTTTGAAAAAGCTGAGGTTTTTCAATGCAGCTACTACCAGTAGGGGGAGTGACTTGAAAAAATGTGATTTTGTGACTGTTGGTCACATATTGCAAAAACTGCCATAAATAGTATAATAAAAGTTTGATTTTGGATTTGATTTTATAAACAAATGCTATTTTAAAATGCTTCTACCAATACATGGAGTGACTTGGGAAAAATGTGATTTTGTCACTATGCCCCTTTTTCCCTGCTGATTCCTGAGTTGTACTCGGCGGGCAGGGCAAGGTGTCGATGGCGCCGACCCAAAGCAGAGCTCAGCGCTGTGGTCAGCGGTCTGTCATGTCATCTCCCCGTCACATTTCTCCCCCACGGTCACTCTGCTCTCTGCCACGCCACGTCTCAGAAACCCCAGCCACAGCATCTTCGGTTTTATCACAAACTAGCCGAATATCCTTGAGGAATCTTGACTGATATTGGCAGCCGAAGAGCAAGCTACAAAGGAAAAGAGATAAGCATGTTCCAGGCGGCCCTGACTGGACTCCCTAAAAGGGGTTGGTGTTTGATGTCGTGGTGTAGTGTTGGTCAGCTTGGCTGACTAATTACAAGGAAGAGGAACTGCTTATGTTTACATCTCTGTGTCTGCCCCCCCACTCCCCTCCCCTCCCCTCCCCTCCCTTTCCTCTGAACATGCCTGCCTGCGTGCTAGGGAGTGTCACAGAGAGGTTGCCTGTGGAAAAGAGGCAGTTTGTCTCTCTGTGACGGCCTGCATGAGAGTGGGTGAAATGACTAGCGTGGTTGGTGCCTGTTCAGATGTGACATGAAGTGTTTACCTGGGAGCTCGGTCAAAAATGACGTAGCACTCACTCACTCACTCACTCACTCACTCACTCACTTACTCACACACTCACTCACTCACCCACCCACCCACTTGTTGTGCTTATTTTTATGTTTTTCTCACCATCCCTCATTCCTCGTTATGTCAGAGAGGTGTGACCAGTCTGTGTCTCTTCATACCAAAATGTCTGGAGCTGTTTAGTACAGTTCTCCCTCTAAACAGCTCGGCCCATGGACTAGTACCAGTAACCAAACCAAAGTAACCAAAAGGTTAGCTTTCAAAACTGCAGTTACATGAATGTGTAAGTTTGTTCAATTCTCCAGCCTTGAAACGGAGCATACACTATGTGCAGCTATCTAAAACTGAGACAGCCCTGTATTTTACTTAAACTGTGTCATGCGTAATAAGTTGAATGAGCAATATGTCAAAGTGTAAGGTAAAGAGATCTGCTACAGTGTCACCTCACCTGAACGCTGCAGGGTTTAACAGTCCAGCAGCTCTCTTCAGCTCTAGCTGACAGGACCGCCAGCTGTGTCAGTGTTGCCCAGTGATGAGGAAGCTCACAGCATGGGGGAGGGGGGCGCTGTCAGAGGGCTAGCAAGAGAGGAGTCTGTCGCAAGTTTGGTGTTTGGTGCACCAGAGTTTCAGGATGTACAGGAACCTTTCACAAAGACCACTGTGTGTGTGTTGGTGTGTGTGTGTGTGTGTGTGTTGGTGTGTGTGTTGGTGTGTGTGTTGGTGTGTGTGTTGGTGTGTGTGTTGGTGTGTGTGTTGGTGTGTGTGTGCATGCATGCATGCCTGATTGAGTTACTTTTGTACGTCTGTGTCCCTCTATGTTTTGAAAATGCCAAAAGGGATTAACCTTTCAGACCCACTTCAGTAAACCTTCAGTGTGAACTTAGTCGACAGCCCTCTTGAAGGATTCGATTACTGCAAATGAATGAAAGAGGGCGAGCTGGACCAGATGTGTCGTCCATGTTGACCTCGGTGTTGGCCTGAAGTGGTGTGTGTGTGTGCGTGTGTGTGTGGGCGCGCGTGTGTGCATGCATGTGTGTGGGTTTACGGTATGTGTGCCACTTCTGTCTACTTTGACCTCGGTGTTGCACTGAAGTGGTGTGTGTGTGTGTGTGTGTGTGTGTGTGCGCGCGCGCGCGTGTTTGTTTGTGTGTGTGTGTGTGTGTGTCTGTGTGTGTGTGTTTATGTGTGCCACTTCTGTCTACTTTGCAACAGGAAGTGTCTGTCGTCACGCTGTGGGCCTGGGCTATGGGGACTCTGTGGGGTCTTTCTGACTAACGCATCTCTTCTGTCCTCTCTGATCTGCCCCTGTAGTTGTCTATGAACACCGCTCTCGCCTGGAGAAGTCCCTCCAGAAGGAACGCGTGGACCACAAGAAGGCCAAAGAAGGCAAGTGTGCACTCTTCTTTTCCTCACACCAGGGCTGTGACCAAACCATTTTTACCGAGGTAGCCAATCTGTACCGAGGTAGCTAAACTGTAATTGTACAGTTGTTTGGCTTACTTATTTCATTGTGCTTTCTAATGCATCTCTAGATTAGACTATACTTTTTTTTTTCATTTAAAAAATTCTTGTCTTTCTTATCTTTAAATTTACATCCAGTCCAGACTAAGCCTAGGTTTTCCTTAAAGCTACAAATGCCCCTGCTCCTGCCCCTGCCCCTGCCCCTGCCTCACCTCTCGCCCACCCACCCCAACACACACCATCACCACCACCACCACCACTATCACACACTTGGCACAATATCCATGCTGCTTTCACCCCATCAGGCAGGTCATGAAATGCATGTGTAAGTAAAAGGGCCTGTCCCAGGAGGGGGTTAATGCTGACGGGCCGTTAGAGCAGGCCCCAGTCCCAGGAGGGGGCATCAGGAGGGCATGTCCTCAACCATCAAAACAGCCATTTAGTGTGCTCAGGTCTCATCGATCCAAAAGGTTTCCATTTGTCAGTGTGACATGGCCTGTCTTTCTCTCTGTCTTGCTCTCTCTCGCTCTCTCTCTCACTCTCTCTCTGTCTCTCTCTGTCTCTCTCTGTCTCTCTCTCTCTCTCTCTCTCTCTCTCTCTCTCTCTGTCGGATTAACTAGCTGTCACCTGTCTTAACCAACATTCAATGGTTTTATTGCCAACCCCTCAGGTCTATAACAGCAAGTTTGTAGCAACCCAGTGCAACAGTGCGGTTTTATTTTTGTGCAACTATGGACAGTGTCTTTAATTACCTGATAGGCAGGTGGACTTTGAACAGCTGACATTAATGAATACCCTCCATGCATTCCCCTTTTCTT
>CM059279.1:5734438-5749438 GCA_030347295.1 Setipinna tenuifilis
CCGTGCGATGTTAGGGGGTTGCATGGGGAGAAATCGGGGCTTGATTCTGCATGCCAGAGATCGATCCCTGTGCTTGGCCTTCTTCCTGGATTGGAGCTCCGTGAACTGGAGTGAATTCTGCACTGAATCCTTTTAACAACAGCTTTTCCAGCGTGTGACATTGAATGTGCCCAACACACACTGACTTTTTTTTTCCTTCATCTGACCTCTGCCTGCCTGTGCTCTCTCCATCCTCTTTTGTTTTACTTTTTTTCTAAACCTTTTTTCCCCACCATCTTCCTCTTTCTTTTTTTTTCTTTATCTGCCTTTTAGATTTTATTCTAAATAAGTAAGTAAAGCAAGTAAAATAAAATTATACATTTTCATTATTTATGTACTTATTTACTTATTTTCCCTGGTGTTGATATTTAAGTAAAAAAGTAATATGTCATCCATCTGCCTGTAGAGGCAGGACACACTTTCCTCACGTGACTGCTGTTTCTAGCATCATCTGCACCCAGAGAGAGAGAAAGGAAGAGAGATGAAGTAACTAGGGGGAGGAGAAAAGGGAAAGAAAGGGGGATAGAGAAATATATTTTGGGGATGGGGGGGGGGGGACTCTTCCATACTTTAGCAAATCAGACAGAAAAATATAATGGCACTACCTGAGTGAGGGAAGGAGGAAGGCAGAATGAGAGACACCTTAAATAGAGGAAGAGGAGTGTAAGAGAGTGTGAGAGTGAGTGAGAGAGAGGGAAAGAAACGAGTGAGCAAGGATATTCTGTGAGCATGTTGGAAATTTAGGAGGCAGCCAGGTGTGAAATGAGTATGGTAATGGGGGAGAGGGGATGAACTGGAGGCTGTAAGAAGCAACAGTATCCAGAAGAACCCTTCAGGAATGCAGCCATGGCTGCAGGGTGTTTGTGTTGTGAATTATTTTATATGAACACAAATATAGGCGTTCAAGTTATGGCCCTTGGATACGTTGCTGTTATTCGAGGTATTTATTTGTGCACAGTTTCCCGCATGTTTGCATTCTCATAACCCAATGAAGCCTTTTGTACTTCGCTCTTTACTGAGTTTGATTTGGCCGTTTGGTCAAATGTTTTGCTCAGACTAACGTCTTCCTAAGCTCTTTATTCAGCTGTATTGGTATTGTGTTGTTAATATGTGCTACAGTGTGACCACCTGTGAGTTAGTCATTAAACCCATTTAGAGCTGAGGTGCATTACTCAAACTATCTGGAAACCCCCATCAAAATGCACTAAGCTATTTGTTTAAAGTGTAAAGTATGAAATACTGTCATATAGAATATGACTTATTTTGTACATACCACAGATAAATCAGATTGAATTAAATATTGGAAGAATTATAATGCTTGCACGTATGAAGCTGTTGGTTATTCCACATTATTCAGTGGTTGTGATTAACTTAAGTGAAGGTGGTGACACTGCAGTGTACAGTAAGAAGGACACAACTGCCCTACAAAGGCAAAAGGCAGTAACTACAAATTTGGTCAAATTGAGTTTAGACTGAAAATTGACTTCATAACACCTCCTTTGTCTTGTGACTAAATCGCTTGCTTTATGCAATTAAGAAAGTAGATAAACACGTCACCACTATTATACATACAACATGTTTGACTGGGCAGTATGACAACAATAAAAGCATTTTGCTCATTTTCTATGTTCACGTAAGTTCAAGCTACTAAAAGAGGTCCAGTTGCTTACAACTTAGTTCCTTTGTCCACGTAAGTTACTGCACTTTGCCTTTGTAGGGCAGTGAAAGTGTCCCTGGTGTCATTTGTGTGGGTGCTTTGGTAGAAACCCTGCTGTTTGTGTGTGACGTTACCCCCCCCCCCCCCTCCTCTTCAGGCTCAGGTGGACGAGTACAAGCAGCTGAAGGAGACCCTGAACAAGATGCCGAGCCTGCGGCAGGGGAACGGCCTGGTGGCCCAGCAGCAGCAGCAGCAAGTCCAGGCACAGGACAACAGGCCTGCCCAGGAGGAGAAGCCGGCGGAGGACACCCAGTCCAGGGTACTTGGCCACGACTGGCTTTGTTTTATGTAGACATACTGTAACCTACAGTGCTAAACATGGTGATTTGTGATTACAAGGGTAGTTGTAGCTGATTGGCTTTTACATTATTACATTAACATTACATTACATTACACTTAGCTGACGCTTTTATCCAAAGCAATTTACAGTTTTTTAGGTACAGGGTATTGCTACAGGGTACAGTTCCTGGAGCAAAAGGTATCAGGGTTAGATGCCTTGCTCAAGGGCACTTCCACTATGAAAGATATGGGATAGTATTTGCTGAGGCCCATCTCTGTGTAAGGGAATTTATAGTCAAGAACTCAGTGAACTTTAAAAGTGCCCCCAAGAAAACAGATGCAGTCCACATGAATAGGATTTCAGGACTTTGAGCTTAGATTGGCCCATGCACATTTTGTTTCAGCCTGTCTTTTCCCATTAGCTGTAACTATGAGCCCAACCCTGACCCAACCCAACAGTCATAGCTCGCATATGTTATTATATGATTACTGGGTGATTAAACATATTACATTTCTGATTACCACACCATAGCTTTATACAATTTAATGGACAAAAGAAAAACAAATCTTCTAAAAAGCACATAATGGGCCTACATGATCATGAGCCTAGTTAACCAGAGCTTGAGGAAATCTTGGCATCAGTTTTAGATAAAGAATCTAAACTCTGCACTCCCTCACCCATGAAGCGATATCTGCATACTCCCACAAACAAACAAACAAACACACAGCACTCATTGAGTGCGTTCACATGGACAAGTCGAAACCACTTGGAAGTGGTTTGGGATTGTACCAGCTTCATGTGAACGGAGATTGGTTTGGATTGGAATTGGTTTTCCTGATCCCCCTGCGACTCCAGGCCGGGGCTGTTTCGAAACCACTTCGACTGCCATGTGAACGGGATCGGATTGGTTTTCATGTATTGCGCATGTATCAACGAAATAAAAAACGCAGTTTGTTCCTTCATACAGACTTTCTAACACAGCAGAATGCACAACACGTACGCGAATGCGTCAAACTTCTGGAACACCATGTTCGTATGCCGCCAGAAAGTTTGTTTATTGTCTTTATTTAGTAGGAACAGTGCAGAGCCCATAGAAGATGTGCCAGAGTATTACCTTTTTGTTTAGACCACCTTATTGTTTAAGTGGGTAATAATATCAGGTGAAAGGAGAAGGCTATGTAAATACATTTGCACTGACTGACTTGTAAGATTTTCTTTAGCCACTGTTTTGCTATGAGTAATAACCGGAATGAGAGGTGAAAAGTTCAGTCTCCTCTAAGCGTCGTCTGCTGTAGGCATATGTGTGCAGTGCTGTAGTCTGCTGTTGCGTATACGATAAGATACATCTTACCTACGTAGCAGCTTTGTTGTGGGCAAATGTTTACTCGTGTTATGTCCATTATTTTAGTTATGTGTCGTTAGTCGCGTTATGTCCAACATTGTAGCAGCTAGCATTGTAAATCTTATCAGCCTGGGTCGTCATGGCTGGGTCGGCACGTTTTGACCGATATCTTTGGCATTTTTTGCCCAAACAACACGAAACTCGGTACTGCACACACTGGTAATATTATGATGACGCCGTCCAAATTTGAGATCAAGCGGATGAGTGGTTCAAGAGTTATGCGTGGAAGAGACGTTCCTTGTATTAAAAGATAATAATAGAAAGATAGAAGTTGACTACAGCGCCCCCAATAGCGTAGCGGAAAGGGCCGGAACTCCCGCCGAATCCGCTTAGACGAACTGCATGTGAACAGGGACTTGGGGGACAGACCACCCGTTGTGAACCAATCCCAAACCAAACCAATCCCACCATGTGAACGCAGTCATTGTTGTCCTCCCTCCACCTTCTTGCAGCTGCGTGCCCAGGAGGAGGAGCAGGAGGAGGTGGGCCAGACGGAGGAAGGAGGCGCGGCGCAGGAGGAGCGGAGGAGGGAGCTGGCGGAGGAGGAGATGGAGCAGGCGG
The DNA here is from genome assembly GCA_030347295.1 of Setipinna tenuifilis. Lineage (NCBI taxonomy): Eukaryota > Metazoa > Chordata > Actinopteri > Clupeiformes > Engraulidae > Setipinna > Setipinna tenuifilis. The sequence continues at coordinate 5,738,438 of CM059279.1, forward strand.
GTCAGCCGCAGAAGCTGGTGGAGGACCTGGACCAGCAGCAGCAGCCCCACGAGCACGAGGAGGAGCATGAGGAGGCGCACGAGGAGGGGGAGCATCGGAGGGAGCTGCCCGACGAGAATGCCATCGCCCGAGACCAGCACCATAAACAGGTCAGCACCGTAGTGGTTTTAGGCACGGGCGAACAGACCAGCACCATAAACAGGTCAGCACCGTGCTTACAGGAACACCCCACTTTTCTTTTTAACGAAATAGGCTCATATTTCAACTGTGTAGTGCCCTAGACAGGTCAGCACCATCCTAATAGCAACAGTCCTACAGGTAAGCACCACCCTTACAGGAACACTCCACTTTTTTTTTTTTTCAGGACATTTTTAGGCTCATATTTCAACTCCCTTTAGAGTTAAACAGTTGAGTTTTGTGGTTTTTGAATCCATAAAATCCATTCTGCCCGATGAGAATGCCATCGCCCGAGACCGAGACAAGCGCCCCAAACAGGTCAGCACAGTAGTGGTGTTAGACACGGGTGAACAGGGCAGCTGCCCTGTGCGCCATTTCGTCGGGGGGGGGGGGGGGGGGGGGCACCACGAGCGCTTGGGGTGCTGAGGGGTTGGTCTTGCCCAGGGAGTAAAACACTGTAGAACCGCCACTGGGTCAGCACCATCCTTACAGGAGCACCCCACTTTTCTTTTTCAGGAATTTTTTGAGGCTCATGTTTCAACTCCCTTTAGAGTTAAACAGTTGAGTTTTACTGTTTTTGAATCCATTTAGCCGGTCTCTGGATCTGGGGGAAAACATTTCTTTCCCACTTGCTTTCTTGTCTCTATCTTAAATAGCCCATCAATAAATGCAAACAAAACAAACTTTACAAAAGCAGGATGTATGCTTTTGTGAACACAGCTATGTGGCGATACAAATGGTCCTCTTGCTGCTTTAAAAACAAAGTAAGTAGAAGAAAAAAATAGCTACATTTTGCACCCAGTAACAAATAGTCAGGCTAACCTAAGTTCTCTTGGCTTGCATACTGTACACTTGGATCTATTCTGTGGATTTCTCAGCTTTTCCCTGCATGATCAATGTCACACCTGCTTGGTCAGTGCAGAGTCCCTACTGACGTTTTCCGTACTGCACAGAGCGGTAGCGTCAACACAGCTTGTCCATATGACGTACATTTACACCACACGGTCCGTCTGGTAACCCTTCTCAGACCTTTTCCACCAGAAGTTGAGATTCCTGCTGTTTCTTTCTTCTGCCAGTGCACTTAACACAGGTGATTTAACGAATTAGATGATCTACCTGTCTAATTAGTTGTGTGCTTGTTAGGATCTGCTAGTTCCGAAAACGGTTGGATCAAATGTGAGGCAGGATTTTTACTTTCTGAAGCAAGGATCTCCACCCCTGCTCTCTGCATAGCTATTCCGAGCCCTTCGGCTGTGAACCATCCTGGTTTATTTGCATGTCATTTGTTATATGGACAGCTATGCTGACATTTCCTTGAGTGGATGATGCAAATATGCCTCACAAAGGCAGCACACATTAGCATAAATGGTTTTTGGTGCCACAGTGATCTAATCTGCAGTGATTTGCAACCTGGATTCATAAACTACAATCCAGTACCACATATTCCAAATCACCTAGCTCTACCTGTGCGCTTAACGCAGGTGATTTTAATTAACTCTTATACCTGGCTGAATAGTAGTTCTATCAGCTGCTGAAGTTAATGGCTGGAACAGACATTTGCTTCTGGATTGGAGCTTCTGAAGCCAGGGTGCGCTTCACTGCTAATCGTGTATGTGCAGTGTGCAGCGTCTTTGTTTGCATAGAAATCAGAGGTGGAAATTCCGGCTTCAGAAAGTAAAAACTTTGCCTCGTCTTTGTTGTGCCGATTTAACTAATTAGCTGATCTGTCTGATGATTTGTGGAGAGGGTGAAGTCTGTGTGTGTCAATGTGTGTGTGCATTTAAGTGTGTCTGAAGTCTGTGTGTGTGTGTGTCTGTGTGTGTTAAAGTGTATGTGTATGTTAACAAGTGTGTGTGAGTGTATGTGTTACACAGGCCCTGGTGGGAGAGGTGAAGTCTGTGTGTGTTAATGTGTGGATTAATGTGTGTGTTACCTGTCCTCTAAAGGAGGAGCAGGCGGTGGCGGTGGAGCGTGTGAAGTTTGCATGTGGTAACGTGCATGTGGTAACGTGTGTGTGTGTGTTATGTTGACGTGTGTTGTGTGTGTTCTGTAAAGGTGGAGCCGGCGGTAGTGGTTGAGTGTGTGAAGTCAGCGTGTGTTAACGTGTGCGTGTGTTAATGTGTGTGTGTTCTCTGCAGGAGGAGCCTGCGGTGGTGGAGAAGTCTGCGTATGTTGACGTGCGTGTGTTAACGTGTGTGTGTTTTAACGTGTGTGTTACCTGTCCTCCAAAGGAGGAGCCTGCACCGGTTATGGAGCGTGTGAAGTTGGCAGGTGTTGATGTGTGTGTATGTTGACGTGTGTAATGTGTGTGTGTGTGTGTGTGTGTGTGTGTGTGTGTGTGTGTGTGTGTGTGTCCTCTAAAGGAGGAGCCGGTGGTGTCAGTGGAGCATGTGAAGTCGAGATGTGTTAATGTGTGTGTGTTGACGTATTAATGTGTGTGTGTGTCCTCTGCAGGAGGAGCCTGCGCCTGTGGTGCCGGTGGAGCGCGTGAAGTCTGCGTACGAGGCGCAGCAGTGTGTGTGTGTGTGTTAATGTGTGGGTTACCATGTGTTGTGTGTGTTCTCTAAAGGAGGAGCCTGCACCGGTGATGGAGCGCGTGAAGTCAGCGTGTGTTGATGTGTGTGTGTTGACGTGCATGTATTAATGTGTGTGTGTTACCTGTCCTCTGCAGGAGGAGCCTGCGCCTGCGGTGCCGGTGGAGCGCGTGAAGTCTGCGTACGAGCAGCAGCAGGAGCAGCAGCGCATGGCGGCGCAGCAGGCGGAGGAGCGGCGGCAGCTGCAGCAGCGTCAGCAGGCCCTGCAGCAGCACCAGCAGCAGATGATGCGCGAGCGCGAGGAGAGGCTGCGGCAGCAGCGGGAGCGAGAGGAGCAGATGCAGCGGCAGGCCGACCAGCGCGAACAGATGCTGCGCCAGGAGCAGCTCAGGTCAGACACATACAGTACAGCAGGCCCCTCTTACGCTGCCTTTATTATAATAATAATAATAATAACAATAATAATAATAATAAACTATATAATAGTAATAATAGTTAGTAATAAGAACAGATGCTATGCCAGGTCAGCTCAGCTCAGGTCAGACACACACACTAGGCCCCTCTTACGCTGCCTTCATTATAATAATAATAATAACAATAAACTGTATGTGTATAGCACAATTCATACAAGATGTAGCTCAAAGTCAGGTCAGACACATACAGTAGGCCCCTCTTATGCTGCCTTTATTATAATGATAATAATAATAATAATAATAATAATAGTAATAATAACCTGTTTTTGTATAGCAAAATTCATACAAGATGTAGTTCAAAGTCAGGTCAGACACATACAGGAGGCCCCCGTTACGCTGCCTTGATTATAATAATAAGAATAATAATTATAATAATAATAATGATAATAATAATAAACTTTATTTGTATAGCAAAATGTATGCAAGATGCAGCTCAAAGTGAGGTCAGACACACAGGCCCCCCTTACGCTGCCTTGACTGTGGGAACCATTTGAATAGTTTTGCAGTTTTGAGTCCTGAGATTGTCTTACGCTGTGTGCTCATCTCTTTATCTTTATATGTGCGTTACATAAATGGGCCAATGGGGGCTCGTCTGGAATTTGAACCCCTGGGGTTGTTTGATGTTGTCTGCCCATTTCTTAATCTTTATGGGTTCGTAACATGGATAGGGGCTCACCTGGGATTTGAACCCAGGACCTCTGGCACAGGGGGCACAAAGAGGGGGTTGTCTGATGTTGTGTGTCCATTTCTTTATCTTAATCTGTCTACTGAGTTGCCTTCGAGCTACCCTTGTAACTGTCATTTTTTAAGTCAGCTTGGATGTATCCTCAGTGCTGCCTATTACCCAATGCTGGGTGAATGTAAAGTTCGTTATAAAAAAACTACCACCCCCCTAAGAGTTCTCTTGGACCGGAAAACTACAGAAACCCACCAAAATCGCTTTTTTTGAACCAAGCTACAAATACGTTTATTTTTGCTGTGAAATTTGACTTTTTACACATGGAAGTCTATGGAAAGTTGCTCACTTCTGCAGCTAGCCCCCAGTGCATGTGTGAGGTACTGCAACTTTAGAACTTTCAGTTTCGGCTTCTATTTCAGCCTCAAACGTTACCGCTTGGTCAGACATGAACAAACTGACCGACGGACACACACACCAATGCTGCTCACAAGGCTCTGTGTTTGTTTATTGTGTGGCTGTTGCTGAAATATCCACTTACTCATTCACCATTCATTTAGTCTTTTATTCTTTTATTCATTCATTCATTGAGAAGCAGCTCGGGTCAGACATGAAGACAGACATCAACACACGCTAATTTATTTTTATTTATTTATTCGCCTTTTTTGCCAGCGTAGTCACATTGAGACAGTAGTCTCTTATGCAAGTGAGCCCTGGCCAAGAAAGGCAGCACTTAATGCTCATGAGGCTCTGTGTTTGTTTATTGTGTGGCTGTGGCTGAAATATCCACTTACTTACTCACTCATTCATTCATTCATTTTGAGGGGTTCGTCGTGGAAAACTAAGGGACAGAAACTATGTTTGTGTCGAAAATGTCCACTTGTCCAGTCATTTATTCATTCATTTAATTATTTATTTAGTCATTATAAAAGGGTTTGTGACACAGCAAACTAACCAAGAGATAACGTTAAATTGATGCAAGAATCAATGCAAACATATGATCACATTTTTCTGTCGGGACATTCAAAGGGCAGACTGCATCATGGTCCACAGCTTCTGTGCCCTACATTTGGTCCCATGGTGATTCTGTTGCGCACTGCAGTGAATAAAATTCACAGTTGAGAGTTCAAACAGCACTACAAAATGGCCGACTCATTCTGTGACCTGCTATAATTAAAAAGTGGATATTTCAGACAGAGTATGCATGTCTGTGTAGGACAGTTATCCTCTTTGGTCGTGTTAGAAACGGAATCTCAGAAAACACTCAAATATTGAGAGGGCCTATTTATTTTGTAGCATTTTATTTCTGGTAAATAGTGTGACAAATATTTTTTGTCTCTCCTGTGTTCACAGGCAAAAGTCTCATTATGAGAATATGGATGCAGACATTGTCCAGGGGGAGGACGAGGCCAAGGCCGACGAAGATGAAGGTACAAGACAAAACACATTGTCACAGTTCCCTCATGTTGCTCTGAAACATTCAGAGATGTAAGAGCTTTTTCTTGTCCATCCGTCAGAGAGAAACGTCCATCATGAAGAAGAGGAGGGAGGAAAGCAGGGGGTCGTCCAGCAGAGAAATCAGGAGGAGGACGAGGAAGAGGTGAGTGGGATGGGAAGGTCTCTATTTTAAGCCCCATTACATTACATTACATTTGGCAGAGGGTTTTATCCAAAGCAACTTACAAAAAGAGGACATAAGCTGACAGAGGTGTAAAGGGACACTGAGTATGCAGGCAATCTTTATACATACAGGGAGGTGCATATGTCTGAATAAGTTTCCCGGAGCAGGGACACTACAGACATACATACTCCCACATGGGGACAGAGAAAAGCCCCAGAAGCCCCCCCCTTAGTAACCGACTCTAGTGGTGATGCAGCGATGGGTAACCATAGACTGTACTGTATATAAGAGAACTGAACCAAACCCTCTGTGATGTCACGCATAGACTTCCTTAAGCTTAAGCTTGAGCTGCAGTGACCAAGATAATGAATCATTGACTTCAGTCACACTCAGCTGACTTGTATGTAGCTGCAAAACAGGATGTACCTCAAGCCAAGTCAACTTTATTTGTATAGCGCATTTCATACACAAAGGCAGTTTATTGTGCTTAACAAAAATAAAAGCCAAGAACAATATAAAAGCATAAAAGATGAAGTGTAAAATAAGGACAATGTAAATAATAAAACACATTAGAGAAGAGCAAAGAGCAATATGTAAGCATAAAAGATAAAAGAGGTATAATGGTATATCACTGGCAGAAAGCATCTGAGAACAGTTTGGTCTTAAGTCAAGATTTGAAACTTCCAACAGTAGGATCATTTTTGATGTCTTCTGGAAGCTGGTTTCAAAGCCGAACTGCATACCAGCTGAAAGCTGCTTCACCACATTTTGTTTTGCCGGCAGGTTTTACCAACAGATGTTCTTGCTGTGATCTTAAAGACCTAGTTGGTACATATAGCAAAAACATATCCAATAAGTAGTTTAGTAAGCAGCTGTGGGCTAACGGTTAGGGAGTTTGTCTTAGGATCAAAGTATCACAGTTGGACTCCCGCACCAGTAGGAAGAATGTGGGTGGGGGAATAAATAACTAGTGCTCTCCTGTATCCTCATCCACCCTGGCTGAAGTGCCCTTGAGCAAGGCATCTAACCCCACATAGCTCCAGGGGGACTGTCCCTGGACCTAAATAACTAAGTCCCTCTGGATAAGAGTGTCAGCTAAGTGTAATGTAATGTAAACAAGCCTGGAGCTACAGAGAAGAAATATCCACCACTGTGATTCAGAGTGCTGTTCAAGTGGACATTGCATCTTTTAATTATGTGTGCGACACAACATTGTACACTCTAAACACATTATGTATTAAACTGTGGACACAGTAGGCAAGAAATTGCTGAACTTGTAATATGGTTGTTCTTCCTAGGGGGTCCACACTTAAGGGAACACCTTGTATGTGTCGTGTCTGTGTACTAGCATAGCAATAGAAATGTTGACAGAACAGAGGTAGAACAGTTCCCTATGGGTCAGAAGTCCTGCATAAAAAGCTACTGTGTCAGCATACATATGTGCACTAACACAAACTGGCAGATGTTTACCTCACTTCACTTCCTCTCTTTCCCTTTGCTTGCTCTTTTTTTCCTCCTTTCTTGCTCTCTCTCTCCTTCTCTGTCTCTCTCACTCTCTGTCTGTCTTTCTCGCTGTCTCTCTCCTTCTTTGTCTCTCCTGCTCACTCTCTCTCTCTGTCTCTCTCTCTCTCTCTCTCTCTCTCTCTCTCTCTCCCTCTCCCTTTCTGTCCCTGTCACTCCCTCTCCCCCCTTTTTTTCCTCCCTCTGTCCATCTGTCACTAACGCCACCTGCCCGTGTCTCCTGCAGAGGCCAGTCGAGACAGACGTTGACCCCGAGGATGACCCCAACAACCAGGGAGAGGACGAGTTTGAGGAGGCTGAGCAGCAGCACAAGGGGGAGGCGGACCACGAGGGGGGGGCGGCCGCCGGTGCTGCCATCGCTGCCATTGGACACCCCAACCCTCCCGCCCCTGGACCCCAGCACCACCACCACACCGCCGATGACCAGCTAGTGGTGAGTGAGGAGGAGACGACAACAGGAACAGTAGCCAAGAATAATACGCGCTAAAAAAAAACAAAAAAAACCAAAAAAACAACCCAAAGTCTGAAGGGTCCATCTGGGCAGATTGGTCTTGTCCGTTGCCAAATCTGTGCTAAAATCCTCCCATATTCGATGCCCTCTGAGCATTTAAAATTCTGACTGCCTTCATGCTTACTACACATGTTACTGAGAGACTGAGGAGGCAAACAGCCAATGCATAAATTCAGGTTTTATTAAGATAACTCCTCAGATTTCAAATGTCAAATGTCACTTTTTACACTGGTTCTGAGAAAGCGTTTGGTGGAAATTTGGGGTGTTGTAGCATAAGAGATGTGAGCAGATGAAGGTCAGCTCTGCTGGCCGGTAAGGTGTGTGTGTGTGTGTGTGTGTGTGTGTGTGTGTGTGTGTGTGTGTGTGTGTGTGTGTGTGTGTTGGAGCTGCCCTGCATGGCTAGTGGTGTGTGTAGTGCCGGCTGGCCAGTAAGGTGTGTGTGTGTAGTGCTGGGTGGGGTGTTGCTGGAGGATGAGCCTTCTGTTCAGGGCCACGTCCTCTCTGTTCCACAGCTGGCTGGCAACCCGGACCGGCAGGAGGACACCATAGATGACCAGTACCAGGAGGAGGGAGATGACGAGGTGGGAGAAGCTGATATGATGTTTTGTACCCCTCTACTCACTATACTCACTCATTCAGTCTTACTCTTTCTTTCTCACTCAGTCACTCACTCACTCACTCACTCACTCATTTACTCAGTCTTACTCTCTCTTTCTCATTCACTCACTCACTCACTCACTTATTCACTCTCTCCCTTATTTACCCAGTCTCTTACTCACTCACTCACTCACTCACTCACTCACTCACTCGGTCTTGCTCACTGACTCTCACTCTGTCATATGGACACGCACGCACGCACACACACACACACACACACACACACACACACATACATACACACACACCCTGACAAATCTGCATCCTTCCTTCATTAGGCCCAGGAAGACCTGGAGGTTGACGGCAAGCGAGAGGAGGAGGTGGTAGAGGAGGAAGAGGAGGACCCTTACAATGAAAATGCTGAGCAGGTATTTGGAGGAGGGGGGGGGCAGTTATTATTTCAGCAATACTAGCAAATTGGAGTGGAAATAAAAAGCCAATTAAATGCCAAAAGTAGGGAAAAAACCCATCACCGCTCCCAAAGATAAGCAGCGGAGAGGGTATTTTCCTTCCTAAATAGCCTCTCTCTGAAATCTGTGGATGAGCAATTAAAATCTAAACTGTTGCCCATTCTGTCGCACATCTTGTTAATTTGCCATCACTGAAGTCCCATTCCGTTTTGCAATATCTCCCTAATGTGTTTCCCCAACCTTCTCAAGTATTCCCTGAAGTGCCCCTTTTTTATTCTCTCCAGTGCGGTGTGTTAACCATTAATGCCACATGCGCCACAGTAGTCTCAGGTCATTTTAAACCCAGCCTCGTTCGATTGGTCCCTGGTCTGGTCTCCGTGGTTGGTGTGCATATTCATGGCCACGTGCGATGCTGCGTTTGGTGCGCTGCCTCGCTCTCTCTCCCCTTCTCTGCCTCTCTTACTCTCTGTCTTCCTCTTCCTATGTCTCTCTTGATCACTCTCTCCCTCTGTCTTTCTCGCTCTCTCTCTCTCTCCCTCTGTCACTCTCTCTCTCTCTTCCCCTTTTTTCCACGTGCTCTGCTGCGCTGGTGTGCTGCCTCGGTGCCTCGCTGCCTCTGTAACCCGAGGCACCCAGCCGCTCCTCTGGGACTGAATAGGGGGATCGATTGCAGAGAGTCTTCCAGTGCTCTCTGGTTACCAGGCCACTTTTCCCCCGCTGTTTTCACCCTGACCAGTCAAGGCTAAATACTCTTCAGCGCCACCATTGATCCAGAACGCTCGCTTCACTTTCACTTCAACTTCTTCATCACTTCATCTCATCATCACAGGCTTTTCCACCGGGCTTTATTGTTTTTGTGCCTCACTGTTTTTATGCTGTTCTTTCTTGAGAACATTGTCATTCTGGAGTGAATGTAAAATAATCCCCAAAAAATCCCATATCGTTTTTTTTTTTTTTTTTGTTTGTTTTTTAATGAAAAGGTTTCAGGTACTTGCTTGTAGAAGTTAGAGGTCCTGTAGAGATTTGAATCTAAAATCAGTTAAACATTGTTGTGAGCTCAGGGCATTGTCCACCCTTATTTTGGTCTAGATGTTCCACATAAAAAAGGCCTTGTGATCCTTTTCTCACCTCTCCTTTATCTCCTCTGCTTATCTCCTCTGGCATCTGCAGGATCACGAGGTCAAAGATGAAGGTGTAGCCGTGAAGGAGGACACTGAGCCAAACAAAGACCGGGCGGCCAATGAGGAGGAGAACTACGAGGAAGAGGAGGAGGAAGAGGAGGAGGAGCCCGCCGGTGGAGCAAACAAACGGACCAATCGCAGAGCGGAGATGTGAGGGGGACCAATGAACCCACTGGCCTCCCCTTTTTTTTTCCCCCCGCGGCAGAGGGGCCATTATAAACCTCTTGATGCCTTCATCCCGAATGAATGACAGTATGGAGCACGGAGCACAGAATTCCAGCGGGAATTATAATGAGGTCCGCTGGGAACGGATCCGTATTCCCACTCACTCCACGCGGGATCTGAACCGATCCATGTCGCCATGGAGATGAACAAGCCACCCACTTACAGAGGAAACAAAAATGTCTAAATGTCACTTGCATTGTGTAGTATTTTGTTTATATTTCAAGTATTAAAACACTGTTAAGAGTCCACAACAAAGGGGGTAAGCCAACTCCAGAAAATAGGTCTTTCCATCACAAAATGTCACTGGTATGCCTGCATCAGATAGGCAATTACTGTTTCAAGTGCCATTCTAGTCATTACATTTTCATTTGCAGTTATTTAATTTTAATCTACACATGCACAGCCAATGTGTTATTTTATATTTTGTGAATATTTTTGTAAGTGTCCTTTTTTTTGTAAATTTGTAGTGGAATCCCACTCTGTCCTTCGCGAGGGTGATGTCTTTGATTCAAAGTGGCAAAGCATGTGAGTGTGTGAACCTGGTACAGTCAGACTAAAGTTTAGGATCTCCTCAAACATGACTGCACCAAACTATTCTCCAGTTCATCCTTCAAAGCATGTGTTTTGGCCAGTGTCTGAGTAAGATCCTGTCAAATCACCTGTAAAATCTGCGTTGGCTAGACATGTGACCCAACTCCCTTAAGTTGAACCATGCAGTTGACAACCGTTGTTGGAAGTGAATGTGTGTGCAAATGCTGTCTATGATATTGCAGGGCTGGAGTGGCCTTAGACATGGCAGAAACAAGAGAAGGTGATTCGTTCACTTCAAATCAGGTCTGCATGTTGCTGAGTACTGATGAATGTATCTAGGATTGATTCACTGTTTTTTATTTTATTATTATTCATGCCCACCTAGGCCTGAGGGCAGGGAAGGGTTAAACACTAGCCTGGTAAACCAGCCCCTCGGACTTCACTTCGTTTGGTACAGAGGGTCTGAAACTGGTGTGTTGAGAAG
>CM059279.1:5754438-5799438 GCA_030347295.1 Setipinna tenuifilis
CCCTATGTATCCTCCATAACAGGGTACTTACTGTAGAAGGTGAAGCATAGAAACAACTTTAAAAAAATCAAGTAAACATGCAGCATGGGTTGTTTTACAATGGCCTAACTTAACAGCGCCATGTACCTCATGAACAACATTGTTAAGCAGCAATGTTAAAGTAAGCCAACATAAAAAAGATTCATGCAGCTTTAATTTCTTAAGTAGTTTCAAAGCAGCACTGTTCTTTCTCTCTCTCTGTCTCTCTCTCTCTCCATCTCTCTCTCTTTCTCTGTCCCTTTCTCTCTTTCTCTCCTTCTGGCTATCCTTCTTTTTCTTTCGTTCTCCTCACCGTGGATGGTAGTCCTCCAGGAACTCGCAGGGTTCTCTCTCTCTCTCTCTCTCTCCCTCTCTCTCTCTCTCTCTCTCCCTCTGTCTCTATCTCTCCCTCTCTCTCTCTCTCTCTCTCCATCTCTCTCTCTCTCTCCCTCTCTCTTTCCCTTTCCCTCTCTCTCTATCTCTGTCTTTTCTCCTCACCGTGGACGGTAGTCCTCCAGGAACTCGCAGGGGTTGCGGCGCAGGGTGAGGGACTGCAGCGGTGTGGCCCCCAGCAGGGCCAGCTCCCCCAGGGTCGCGATGCTGTTCTCGGACAGGCACAGGTGCTGGATCTCCGGCATCTTTGGCAGCTGGCGGATGGACGTCAAGTGGTTGCGGTGCAAATTCAGGTATTTGCATCTACAAGGATACAAGGATGTTTTATTGTCACTTGTCAGTTTTTATTGTCAGTCATGCAGTGAAATTAGTGAACATCTACACCACAGAATCATGGATTTTTTTTTTTTCAGGTTTTGTGACAAAAACAGGATGTACCAGCACAGAGGAAAACTGCTTCTTAGAATTGTTTTAACTTAATCTTTTAGAAACACAAAAAAGAAATTATATTAAGCTGATTTTTATCTCTTTCTCCTAGGAGAGTTTAGGAAAACAATTGTGAGTTCAGTGGCCGTGGAGTCTGTCTGTACATTCATACTTCTTAAATTAAATTTTTCAAAAACAGTGTACAGTAAAACGAGATATGAGTCAAATCTAAGTTCAACTTGAGATCTTACAAGTCTTACATTGTTCTTTTTCTCCTAAGGGGGTTTTAAGAGAAACAGATGAAAAGTCAATAAGATCAAAGACAAAGACAAGACTGCTGTAAGAAGTAATGTACCACACTGCTCCCATGATAGACGGGTGCAAAGGGGTGTGTGTGTGTGTGTGTGTGTGTGTGTGTGTGTGTGTGTGTGTGTGTGGGTGTAGGTCAAGATGATCTATGGGTGCTTTCACACTTACAGCATTTGCTGAGCACCAAATGTTCCAATCAAAGCAAAAGTTCTTAGTTTGGTTTGTTTTCGTTGGTATGAATGTAATCTCAGTACTTTGGTGCGCACCAAATCAACCAGAGAAACCATACCAAAGTTTTTTAGCAGTCTCGGACCGCTTTATCTGCCCTACTTTGGTACGTTTCCTCTGGTGTGACAGCAACCAAGCCAAATTGGACAGAGCAGTAGAGTTTACTGCATCATTATTATGGACAGTAGCAAGTTTTAGTCTGGTTCCCGTGACGATGATCTTTGCAGCCTATTTTGGTTTGTTTAGAACTATGCGTATGTGAAAGCAAACCGTACCAATGTCTGTTTGACTAGTGTGGACCAAAACAACAATTGAACTACAGTTCTGAAAGCACCCTAAGACATGGCTGGGGTGCGGGCCCAAAATATATTTTTTTTCAGGGTGCCCACAATTTCCAGCAGGGGGGGTGACATGCTATACCTTGGCAGTCGGACGGAGCTCAGGTCCTTAAGAGAGTTGTCCACCAGCTGCAGCCTCTCCACACGGATCAGCCGCCTCAGGATCCGAGTGAAATTCTCCAGCTGGTATGGATCTCCCAAGTCCTGATAGGACAGGTTCAGCTCCTTCAACGGCACCATATACATCAGATAGTTATGACTTTATTGGGGGGGATGGGATAGCAGCATAAAAGCATTTCTCTGGCATCACCAGTGTGGAGTGGAGGGTTAACACATGTAAACTCAAAACAGCATTTAAGTGTCTTGCATACCACCAGGCCCTTGCGATACACATGGTGCACGCCATGTGCATGTAATGATGAATGATGAGAATCATGTTGTCTTTGAGGTGTTCAGTGTTGACCAAATTTTGTGTCCAGCGCCAAACTGCCCATTGCACACGGGCGTTGCTTGCGCAAAACTCCTAAGAGTTCCAATGTTCTAGTTTGATACTGTGACAAACCTCGGTTAACAACCTTCCCTTAAGGCTTGATACACCTTTGGAATCAAACTGTATACTATGCCTATTCCCAATGTGTACCTAATGACTATGCTTTGTCGGGAGCTTCCAGAAGTCAAGAACGACAAGCCTCTTACCAACACTCCCTTTGGTAGGGACCCTGATGCGCATTCACACAAATGGGGAAAACAGTATCTCTAGCCCCCACGATCCACACTGCACTTGGGCAGCTGTTTGTGCAGAAGTATTCAAAAGCCTTTACTTGCCTCTTTATGATAGCCAGTGTTAAAGATGTAAATGTTACAACATTAAATCATAGTTTACCCACCTTTTTTTACCACTACACCCCTGGTTGTCATGTTCCTCTCAGAACACCGTTCACGCTCACTATATTAATAACAGTTTGCAATAAATCTCTCCCTTGCATGGCGCTGTGAACTTCACACTCCACTTACCACGCAGTTCTCCCAGTTCTCCTGCAGCCTCTCCTCCCACTTCTGTCCTTCGTCCTCCCTCCTCCTCCTCCTCCCCTCGGCGTATAGCGCATACTGCTCCCCCCTCAGAAACAGCTCCTCCGCACTGGGGCCTGCTTGGTGACATTACAGACAGATACCCATCTCTGTGATTCCACAACGTACGTCCCTTAATTGGGTACTCTGCCATGCTGCCTGCTTGCCTGCTTGCCTGCTTGCCTGCCTGCTTGCCTGCTTGCCTGCCTGCTGGCTTAATTGCTTCCTTCAGCAGTGATCCGATCTCTACGCCGAAACCTCATCTGTGCTAATTGCCTTCCATCACCGCCATTGTCATGGCAGGATGCAGACACAGTATGTGCAGGATTGCAACGTATATATAATGTTGACACAATGATACGTTTTGCAGGCCCTTACAGGGCCGTATTAAACCAATGTGGTGCCCCTGGGCACTATACTTCACAGGTGCCCCCCCCCCCCCTGTTCAATATTATCATTATTATTGTTGTTATTATGAAATTAGTGTGACATGACGAGTTATGTATGGCCATTTAACAATTTCAAGTGCATAACATACAAATTTACGAAAAATATATTTAAAGTTTGTCATGTGGTGCCCCCCCCCCAAATGGTTGTGAATGGTTGGTGCCCCTGGCCCTTATGGATAATCCGGCCTTGGGCAGTGTACAGCTTACACCTACTTTACATTGTATCAAAGTGTTATATCTTTAGACTTCTCACATGGAAAGATATAATAAAAAAGTACAAAAATGTTAGGGGTGTCCTCACTTTTGTGACATACTGTATATCGTTAAGACAATGGTGCGTTTTGCAGGCCCTTACCCTCTCTGACCCTCGGGCAGGTGGCCCCCCTGTTCAATATTATCATTATTATTGTTGTTATCATGAAATTAGTGTGACATGACGAGTTATGTATGGCCATTGGTTGTGAATGGTTGGTGCCCCTGGCCCTTATGGATAATCCGGCCTTGGGCCCTTACCGTCTCTGACCCTGGGACAGGTGAGCTGGTCCCCACGGACATCACTCTCCTCCAGCCGATGCCACGAGATGAACCGAAAACGGTGGGATGGCAGCTGACATGGGGAAAAAAAACCACACAGCAATTAGCGATTAGCTTTGGAAACTTCCAGAACTTGCAGAGCAGTCGAGCAAGAAACACCATGTAGCAACCAACATGGCCATGTCCTGTGTGATTGTAAGCACCATGTTTAAGGAAGTTCTCTAACATGTTTTGCACTGAAGTCCACTTTCGGGACCTGGGCTGGTCTTGGTGACCTGGGTGTGGGTGACACTCGGTGACCCCAGTAAAGTGTTTTTTTAAACTCTGCCCTGAGACCTCTATGAAAGTTACATGAGGCACGCGTGGCCTTCAGCCCAAGCTGTGAAGGGTAAGCCTACACTCTATGGATGACCCCTCACGCTGGCTTTCATCGCCCTGTGACACCAGAGCCTTCCTATAGAGCTGCGCTTAGCCATGTGTGGACCTGAGATAAACACACACACACACACACACACACACACACACGCTAACCTCACCGTCAGCCAGCCCCATCACATGGTGATGGGTAACGTAATGATGTGCAATCATGTCAAAAGCGCTAAGGTGTAAGCAACTGGACTTCAATTACTAGGCTGAAGACATTTCACCTTTCATCCAAAAGGCTTCTTCAGTTCTGAGACTTTTGGATTAAAGGTGAAAGGTCTTCAAGCTACTAAAAGAAGTCCAGTTGCTTACAACTTAGCTCGTTTGACTAACATGACCTGGATGAATGAGAACTTGACAGATGTACAATCAAGTCAACCTATATAATGTCAATAAGTAAACTGACACAGAAGCCTACATGTATATACTGTACATGTACTTAAATCTGGGGAAGCATCCAGGGGAATGTGTTTGTGTAAAAGGTGCTTAATAAGACCTCAGGTTAAATCAACTAAAAAATCAAATTAAACTAGACCTTATTTTTACAGCCCCATTAATTCAGGATAGTAACACAGACCATAGACACTAAACTGTCCCTCCCTCCCTCCCTGATCCCTGCCCTTACCCGTGGAATTACTATGGGGTCTGTGGCAGAGGACCTAGGTGATTTGAGGGCACGTACAGTTAAAATAGGAATGAGTACTAAAGCTTTAAGTATTTAGGCACTGGCCCACTGAATCATTTAACAACCAGTACAGTACCCCTAAAATCGACTCTGAATGTAAAACCTCAGACGTTTGTGCATTGTAGACTAAAAGACAAAATGTACCATAGTCCGAATCCAAAATGCTCACTCGTTTACTTTATAGTGCACTGTATAGGTTTGTCCCACCCCCTCCTGCCCACACACACACACACACACACACACACGTAGCACTATAGTGAATGAGTGAACATTTCAGGCATGGCATGCTGACAGTGTCACAGTGCAAGAGTATGATGATCACAAGGGATGTTCCCTGAATAGGGATAGCTGAAAGGACAAACCACTTCTGGTAACCATCCCTTTGTTAGAAGAGGATAACATCAGTACAACCGGCTGATAAGTGAGCAGGTGTGTCACAGTATTGCAACTAGACTTTGAAATGCAACTAATCGTTGTATTTGTATGTGTGTGTGTGTGTGTGTGTGTGTGTGTGTGTGTGTGTGTTTGTGTGTGTGTGTGTGTGTGTGTGTGTGTGTGTGTACTTCTGGTGATTGATTTGAACTAAGAAATAACACAACTCTGAGTGACACAATCCCACACAAACAAGCATTTACATTAGCGATGGTATGGATGGACTATGAAATAATAATAAGCTCGTATTGCAATGTAAAAAAATACTTCTGGCAATTTAGTTCTTAGCTACACTGATTTGAGCTTGAAGTAAAACAACTGTAATGACACAGTCCTACACACAAACATATACATTAGGAATAGTGTAGGTGGACTTTAAAAAAAAATCTACATGCTTGTATTGCAATGTAAAAAAAAGTACTTCTGGTGGTGACACAGATCCCGGTTACATTAGTGATGTGAACTTGAAATAACACAGATCTAATGACGCACTCCTACACACAAACATATACATTAGGAATAGTGTAGGTGTAATTCTACATGCTTGTACTGCAATGTAAAAAATGTACTTCTGGTGACACAGATCCCAGGTACATTGATGATGTGAACTTGAAATAACACAGATCTAATGACATACTCCTACACACACACACACACAAACATATCCATTAGTGATGGCAGCCCTTGGAGAGAGTGTCGTGAGCCACTGACGATGATACTCACTGGAGTGGTGACAAAGCCAGAGTCCGGGCTCTGTTCCACCGAGAGAGGAGTGTGGGTGTCTCTGAGCTCGGAGCCTTGAGACGTGTGAGATTTGGGGAGACTGTCACTGCTTGTGTTCACTCCTGAGGAACTGAGGAGACGGAGACGGAGACAGAGACGAGTGGGGGAGAGGAGAGGAGAAACAGGTCGGAAA
This sequence comes from Setipinna tenuifilis, assembly GCA_030347295.1. NCBI lineage: Eukaryota > Metazoa > Chordata > Actinopteri > Clupeiformes > Engraulidae > Setipinna > Setipinna tenuifilis. The sequence continues at coordinate 5,760,658 of CM059279.1, forward strand.
CCATGCAGCAGAAATATGTTCATGTTACAATGAGTTTACAAGCACACATGTAAGGCGTTGAAAGGTGATGTATTCTAAGCAAATGTGCTGCTATGACAATCAGCCTGTTGAAATTAATAGGCTACATTTATCAAAACAAAACAAATATTGTAATGTAATTCATTTGTAATTACTATATAATTATATTTATTTGTGTATAATTGTATAGAATACATTTATAGAGCCCTTAATTTAAAAACAATTTTCCTATAGGCTTATTATCAACATTTACAAAATTACAAAACTTGGAGCATTTCAAAAGGATACTTTCTTTGCTATTGTTTTAATGAAACTACATTTTTCAACAAAAGACTAACAAATTCTTACAAATAATAATAAATAAGAAATCTACATTGGTTTACACATGCCCACAATGTTGATATGTATTTTAAAACATTTCAGTTCGCACTAAAAATCCCCTGACTTTAAATGATCCCTGCACAAAAGAAAGGTCCACTGGTAACAGCTGAGGTTCCCTGAAACTGGAGACTGCGGGTACATCCGTTGCGCTGAAATTCTGACCCTGCTCCGTTCCGTTTTTGGTTACCGTGAACTCTGCACCCTGCATCGGATTAAGCGGTCGCCATAACAGCGAGACACCTGAGCAGGTGTCATTGCTCTATAATACTATCATTAGGACATCCTGATTAACATTGTGTCTCTGATTCAGTGTATTTTGGTGATATGTCAGCGGGCTATTTCGTTACTTAAGTAGTAAATTAGCGTAGGCTACGCCACAGCACTTTGTAAATAAAATGTCTGGACTTACATTGCCTCGGCACTGTACGCAGGCTATTACCAAGACACTCGTGACTCGTTTTAAAACGCCAAACAAAAAACATAAGACAAATACTTAAGCAAACCCACGTGCATTTATCTTGCATATTTGTAACAATATCCCCCTTATTTGATTACAATGCAGCACTCACTCCGAGTAAAAAAAAGTTTTACATCTATTTACATCTCCTTACCTTTCTGACATGTCCTTCGGCTGTGACGGTATCCAGTGGCATTTAACACAGAGAAGAAGCAAGGTTTATGATCAAAAGTAAAGTTTCCCATTGGGGCGAATTATGCTGTCAGGGAGCGAGGTGTGCCTATTCCCGTTAACTCGCGCGGCTGATAGAACGGAGCGACCTGCGAGTCTGAAAGGGGTCAGCGGGGGCAGGCGCTGTTGCTTAGCAATGCTGTAAGTTATCCAAAGGTACTGCGAAATGTGGCAGCGCGCGAGCATACTGCTGGGAAGACAGACCGAGACCGCTTCCCGTCATAGCATTTTACATTTTTGATAAGAGTGAAAACCAAGTAGCCTAGGTGCAAAATCAATTTCTTGAAAACATATTATACATTTAAACGTTTTGTTTGTGTTGTTTCTGTCTGATATCAGATACACTGGATGCCAATTATAGCCTTCTACTAGATTAATGCACAGGGTTGAGATTGGTTGTGTTCTTAACCAATTTGACTAGTAGGCTAGTAAAAACTAAAACAGGGCATGGTTGTAGACACTGCACAACCTTCCTCTTCTTGTGCGTTTTTTGGCTTTGAACATTCTGACTGTCTCTTGGTCGGTTTTCCTTATTAGCGATCACCTGCGAATTTCATGTGTCCTTCTGCCAAAAGACATCCCCATCTCTGCCGGTGTTCATTAACCACATGGCCCGCTAACCTTTATGCACTGCCTTGCACTTTAAAAATATTGAATATTTTCTGGCAGTCCATATTTAAAATTCTCATGTTTCCTACAAACTACAAATAAAAGCTTTGGTCCTGCATGCAGCCGTCATAGGATAATTACGTCATTCCATTGCATTATAACAATCACCACAATGACAAAATGGGTGTCTACACATTCATGTTTATTTCTCAAAAGAGTGAATACAGCTGGTGTTCTTTGTTCTTTTTGAAAATCCCTGTACATGAAATGCCACATTGGCATGAAAACCTCCGTACTGACCTGTACACCCTGCAGATATCTCTGCTCAATCAGAAACTCATAAGGCATATATCAGTATTACTGTACTAAAAGCAATAACCTCAGGAAGTATGAAATATATGGGGGAGAGGAGGAGGAGGAGACAGAGAGAGAGAGAGAGAGAGAGAAAGATATGGGGGAGAGGAGGAGGAGGAGGAGGCGGAGGAAGAGAGAGAGAGAGAATTTCAATTTTAATTAGATTCCAAAAGTGATTAAATACAATACTGCTCACATCTGTTTTTTTCCACAATAAATATCTAGGTCCTCTACCTGACACAGTAGCAAATATACAAGAAAAAGATGAGTTGTAGCAGTGTATGTGCCTATAAGGCTCCTATGAAAACACAGAAATGGAGGTTAACCCATGGATGTGTCGTTTGTGTCCTGCTCCATCGCTGCTTCAAAAAACACTCCACTTTTTTTGGGCTCATTTTCCAACTATCTTAGAGTTAAACAGTTGGGCTTTACTGTTTTTAAATCCACTCAGCTGATCTCTCGATCTGGCAGTAGCACTTAAGTTATTATTTAGTTATTAACTATACTTCTGGTCAGGGGCGATTTTAGCATCTGGTCTTTAGGGGTGCCCGGCCCCCAGTGCTTATCACACAACACTATTATTATATATAATATATTATTCATTTTGCACTGAGCCAGGGGGTGCCGAGCAGTTTCACGGGGGTGCCTTGGCACCCCTAAAAATGGTCTAGATTCGCCCCTGCTTCTGGTGTAATCTGGACCATTGACTTATTGTTAAGATAATAGATAGTGCTACTGTCAGATCCATAGATGTTACTGCTGGATCCAGAGTTTGGCTGAATGGATTTAAAAGTGGTAAAACCTGACTGATTAACTCTAAGGGAGCTGGAAAATGAGCCCGAAAAAAGGGGAGTGTGTCTTTATCATATCACCACCTCATCCATATATTTACAGCGCTCTTCATTTCCCCTGCATAAAATCTCGCAGTATCAAAACACTACCACGTTTTATTTGTGTTATCGAGTATATCGTTATAATGTTGACGTAAGGTTATAAAAACCACAGCAAGTGATGACGGTGAGATATTGTGTTGTGTGGTGGAGTGCTTTTGAGGCTCTGAGACTCTTTACAGTACAAACACAATCAAGGTGTTATGTGTAGACGGGGGAAGTTTAGGCCGAGTCGAAGTCTGGGATGTTGGATTCGATGACCTCTGGACTCATTACTCTACCCATAAAAATAATGGACCCTAGGACAAAAAAGAAAAAAAACAAAAGATTAAAAACAATGTGATTCTTAAAGTTGTGTATTTTGATTTTGATTTTCTGAAGCAGTATTGGTTTAAGGCAGATAAATGTCCCCTACATAATGTCACCATGGAGACGTTTCAGTGAAATACCACAGCCATTACCTCAGATATATAAACATGTATTAGATGTTTCTGGGTGACCAAGGCAACTACTGTGTGTGTGCTCGTGTGTGCTACTCAAGTGTGTGTGCATGTATGAATAGGTGACCAAGGCAACTACTGTGTGTGTGTGTGTGTGTGTGTGTGTGTGTGTGTGTGTGTGTGTGTGTGTGTGTGTGTGTGTGTGTGTGTGTGTGTGCACGTGTCTGTGTGTGTGTGTGTGTGTGTGAGTATTGAGGCCAATACCTGTCTTTCTGCTTCTGATGATGAAGAAGAATGGGTGGTCTGCCATGACCTGGGGATATAGCACTAGATTCCTCGTAAGAGCAATCATTCCTGTAGGACAGCCACAGAGATATTTTTACTGCTAGTATTAGGCTCCTTCTTAGTCTAATACTGCACGACTAGCTCACACACCCTCCTGACATTACATTACATTGCATTTGGCAGACGCTTTTATCCAAAGCGACTTACAAAAAGGAGGACACAAGCTGACAGAGGTGTAAAGGAACACAGAGTAAGCAGGCAACCTTTATACATACAGGGAGGTGCATGTGCCTGAATAAGTTTCCCGGAGCAGGGACACTACAGACATACATACTCCCACATGGGGACAGAAAGACTCCTGACTACAAAGACCATATCCTTCTCATACTGTATCCCTTCTTAGGCTCCACACCATAGCAGGCAGTCAACAGGAGGGGGCACTGTTAGCATTTGCTGGCATTGAGAGCTCCAGGTGGCTATAAATAGCCCAGTACAACTGTAACTTTTACAGACACACAAAAAAAAGAGAAGAAAAATAGTGCGGCAGAGAAGACAAAAGACAGGCTAAGTGTGGAAAAGCGCTGAGAGGGAGGAAAAGAGAGAGGGAGGAAAAGAGAGAGGGAGGAAAAGACAAAGGGAGCGCGGAGGGGCTAAGTGGGCTAAGTGAGATGAGCACAGCAGAGCAAGATAAGAGAGGGAGCAATAAAGTCCCAGAAAAGAAAGAGAGAGAGAGAGAAAGAAAGAAAGAAAGAAAGAAAGAAAGAAAGAAGGGAGCAATACAGTCCTGGGAAAGAAAGAAAGAAAGAAAGAAAGAAAGAAAGAAAGAAAGAAAGAAAAGAGGTAACAATAAAGTCCCAGGAAAAAAAGAAAGACCAACAGACAAACAGACAGACAGACAGAGTGAGGAAGCCAGCTGTTGTACTACCTTAGGCACATTTCCAGAGGGAGGCGAGAGTGGAGGATATCTAGAAGTATTTTTTCTAGATTATTTTAGTCTGTGCTTCCTACCTGTTTTATAACTACTAACTGTTTGCACAGTCTGGGAGTGATTCAGGTTACATTTCACTGCATGTTATAAGGCAGGGTAGGGTAAGGTAAGGTAAGGTAAGGTAAGGTATGCTTTATTGTCTAATTAGAGTGTATGGATGAGGAGATTATGGATGGGGATCCCAAAGGGATTTTTTATTCTTGGGCTACAGCCACTGCAATGCATAACTTACAGTACTTCACGGTGGACATCAAGCAGACACTGTATACCACAGTACAAATTGGTATACATTCATCCTTCATAGAGTCCCTAATTTCACTGCATGTCCTACTCTACCCAGTATGTCTATGCAAGTGACAATAAAACACCCTTGCTTATACATGTATAACTGAGTATTCAGTACTCCTCTGGTGGTACAGTAAAGTTTACCTTGACCTTGAAAATGACTAAAAGGTCAGTTCATCACCTGATCCTGCGGCCCCCTCGGCTCCTTCCTCGGACACCTCCAGGTACGCCTTCTGCACCGCCTTACCGATGAACAGGTCCTTCCCATCTGAGACGGGCGAAATAAGAGGACACCATCGTGAGGAGCACGGAGAGAAAAAAGGGAAATTGACAGATGGGGAGAAGGGAAGCTGTCCTGGCAGCTGGTTTTGATATAGGACGTAATTACCAACGCAGGCATGTGTGGTGCCACTGAATGTGTTAATGTGTGTGTGTGTGTGTGTGTGTGTGTGTGTGTGTGTGTGTGTGCGTGCGTGCATGTGTGTGTGTAGGTGTGTGTGTGCGTGCGTGCATGCGTGAGTGTATGTGTGTGTGTGCAGTACGTTTTTCTAACCAAAAGGGATTAAATAGGGAAGAATGTGAATGCTTGGCGGGTGGACAGCATATAAAACAGGCAGCACTGAGAACATCTTTAACAAAGAAGGAAATATTACACATAGTTTTTTTTTTTTAAATAGCTCTAAAATCATTGTTTTTTTTCTGTTTTTTTTTTTTTTTAACTCCGGTAGTACTCCGGTACTGGTAGTATGTCAACTCAACCAGGTTTTCCCCTTCAGGTAGACACTTCCCTGTCTATGCCGTTACCACCCAGCCGTTTGCGGCAACCTGCCAGCAGCCTGCACCCATGGTGGGCCGGCGAAGCTGAGAGGGGGGTGACTGAGAGGGGTAGGTGGCTGAGACAGGGGGTCTGAGAGGGGTAGGTGGCTGGGAGGGAGATGGCTGGGAGGAGGGGGGTGGGGCTGAGAGAGGGATGGCTGAGAGAGGGGTGGCTGGGAGGAGGGGGGGGGGGCTGAGAGAGGGATGGCTGAGAGAAGGGTGTCTGAGAGGGGGGTAGCTGAGAGGGGTAGGTGGCTGAGAGGGGGGGTATCTGAGAGGGGGTGGCTGAGAAAGGGGGGGGCTGAGGGGAGCACAGGCGCGGAGGATGAAAGCAATCAGGCCGCTCGTTATTTTTAGCGGACATATATATCAGGCCCGAAGCAGGCCTCCGCCGCGGCACTGCAGGAAGCCAACAGCAGGCTGTTTCCTGTAATTAAACTGTCACTTCGCCTCTCTGCACTGACCAAATATTGGGTGCAATGAATTTAGTTTTTGCAAGAGTTGGAAGGTTGTGTGTGTTTGTGTTTGTGTGTGTAGGTGTGAGTGTGTGTGCAGAGTGAGTTTGTGTGTATGTGTGTGAGACAGAGATAGTGTACGGGGGCTGTGTGTGTGTGTGTGTGTGTGTGTGTGTGTGTGTAAGACAGAGATAGTGTACGTGGGCTGTGTGTGTGTGTGTGTGTGTGTATGTGTGTGTAAGACAGAGATAGTGTACGTGGGCTGTGTGTGTGTGAGACAGAGATGGTGTATGTCGGCTTTGTGTGTGTGTGTGTGTGTGTGTGTGTGTGTGTGTGTGTGTGCGCGCAGAGTGAGTTTGTGTGTATATGTGTGTGTGTGAGACAGAGATAGTGTACTTGGGCTGTGTGTGTGTGTGTGTGTGTGTGTGTGTGTGTGTGTGTGTGTGTGTGTGTGTGTCTGCATGCATTTGATAGCTACCAGCCATGTCAGTGGTGATGCCAGAGAGATCGGCGTCCTTGCTGAAAATGCTCCTGATGCCCAGCTCCTGCAGTGTGTCCCTCAGGTCAATCTTCTGCTCCACCTTAAACCTGCCGCACACCCACAGACAGGCACACACACACACACACACAGCCTTCAGCTCCACACACTAACAAGCAGGCTGTGAGCGTGCTGGATTGAGATTCAGGTCAAGAGAGTTCTCCTTCAGTTTATTTCCTCCGCCAGTCTGCTCTCCTCTAGGCTAGGAGAACACCAAGTTCTCTCTGCAAACGTGTAATTATGTCTGAAGCCCTCTTGCTCTGGCAACCGAAGCATTAACAGCTTCAGCGTATGAAGGCATGCCACTCACCTCTGGCAACCATAGCCTCAAGTTTTACTTGATTATTATTATTATTATTATTACTCATCCTGAAAATAGCAGCCATTGAGGCACATCAACATACTTCAAAGAAACATAAAAGAATTATAATGAAGATAACTTTAAAACAACGACACATTCCATAACACAAATAGACACTGATATTCCTATACTGCACCAAGATTGACACGTCAGAGATAGCCCGAGAGAGAGATAGATAGACAGATAGATAGATAGATAGACAGATAGACAGATAGATAGATAGATAGATAGATAGATAGATAGATAGATAGATAGATAGATAGATAGATAGATAGATAGATAGATAGATAGACAGATAGACAAATAGATAGATGCATAAACAGGCAGACAGGCAGAGACATAAGGACAGACAGAAGGACAGACAGACAGATAGTCTTGGCTTGGCCACAGACACAGACGGGGATACCTGGGCAGGTAGATCTCCACCTTCTGCCGCTTGACGTTGTTGGCCCACTCCTCCAGCAGCGGGGCCTTGATGATGGGCTCCAGCGTGGCCAGGGGCACCTCCTGCCTGGGTAGCACGATCATCATGCCCATGTCCTCGCCCTCGTACGGCATCTCCAGCACCTGGTACACGCCCCCGGCCTCCGTGCTGCCGTCGCTGAACTCACCTACGGAGGGAGAGGAGGAGGGAAGGAGGAGATTAGGAAGAGAGGAGGAGAGGAGGAGAGGATTGGTGACACACACATACACACACGTTCACAGTGACATCATTTGGATACAGAGGGAGAGGAGGAGAGGAAGAGAGGATTGGCAAAGGAAGAGAGAGGAGGAGAGGAGGAGAGAATTGGCAAAGGACAAAAAAGCAGGAAAATATACAGAGCCGAGAGCACGGTGTGGCAACATGGGCACCACACACTCACAGTGACATCATTTGGATACGGAGGGAGAGGAGGAGAGGAAGAGAGGATTGCCAAAGGACAATATACAGAGCCCAGAGCAGAGTGTGGCAACATGAGCATCACACATCCCTCACAGTGACATCATCATTTGGATACGTTTAACAAAGAGTGCAAGATGCAAATCCAATAGTGTACCAGTGTTGCTCATGGGAGTTTGTTATGGTTACAGTGGGTTTATATGTATATGTTCTTGCCCGTTTAAGAAGAAACTGTCATTGCCAGTTTGCTTTGTGCTGACAGATGTATCTAATACCAGGTGGATATTGGCTGATGCTGATATGTTGAAAAATGCCAAATATAGGCCCAATATATCGGCTGAGTGATATATCAGTCTATCTGTACTGTGCACAGCAAACTTTACAAATCGCCAGATACAGTAGCCATTTTGTTCATGCAAATTAGATAGAAAAAAACCCCTCGAAATTCAGCTTGGGAAGTGGGCTGGTTGAGTTCAGCACACCTTAATTATGTTAACTAGGCAGGTTCCAAACTTATAATAAAACAAATGACCCTAGGATGCACAGTTGTCAGAGATATGTCCAGTCTACAAAGGACAGTGGGCAAATGATGAGCCATGGAGTATGGGTGTGGGGCAGAGAGTGCTGCCGCTGGTCTGCAGGTAAGAGTCTGTGTGTGTGTGTGTGTGTGTGTGTGTGTGTGTGTGTGTGTGTGTGACCTGAGCAGAGATTGCACACTGCTTCATCTATGTATGTAGGAGAGCAGGCGTGGTGCACATCCATAGGAGCCAAACAGATAGTGATGATGAGGGAGGATTATTTTAGGATTTGCTCCAGAAAGAGTCCCAGTGTGTGTGTGTGATAGGACTAAGCCATATGTGCTGAGTGTGTGTGTGCGTGTGTGTGTGTGAGACTGGGTGTGATATGAGCATGTGGTGTGGTGAGGTGTGTGTGCGTGCGTGCGTGCTTGCATGTGTTTGTGTGCATGTGTGTGTGTGTGCATGCGTGTGCGTGTGTGTGTGTGTGCATGTGTGTGTATGCGTGTGTGTGTGAGTGTTCGTGAGTGACTGTGTGGGGTATGTGAAAGCTGTTTAAGAATCCAGCTCTGCATTGTGCCAATGGATGTAGGACAGCGTGTATGTAGGAGTCAGCACAGCAGGGGGGGCTTCACAAGCTTTCATGTTCATGGCAAAAAGAGAGAGAAAGAGAGATAGAGAGTGAGAGAAAGAGAGATAGAGAGTGAGAGAAAGAGAGATAGAGAGTGAGAGAAAGAGAAAGAAAGAGAGAGAGAGAGAAAGGGAAGGAGAGAGAGTGATGTGCATATGGCTCTCTCTACTTTTACCACTACAGGAGAGTGCAATAAAGCAGAGTGGGAGATAGCAAAACCAACAGAGATATAACAGACAGACAGACAGACATAGAGATAGATAGATAGATAGATGGATAGATAGATAGAGCAAGATAGATAGATAGATAGATAGATAGATAGATAGATAAATAGATAGATAGACAGACAGACAGAGAGAGAGAGAGGGGAGAGAGAGAGAGATAGACAGAGACAGAGATAGACAGAGCGAGACAGAGAGAGAGAGAGAGAGAGAGAGAGGGAGAGAGAGAGAGGGATGGAGAGAAAGATGTTTTGGTTGAGCAGCACTTTGTCCTCCACCCCCACTGCTCATCAGCCACTTGTGCCTCTGCAGCCCAGAGATGACAGGTGACTTACAGCCAGACAGGGAGCACAACAACAGGGAGGATCACGCGCACACACACACACACACACACACACACGTAATTGCACAAATACACACAAGTGCACACATACACACATGTAATTGCACGAGTGCACACACACAAACACACAAATGCACACGCATGCATGCATACACACACACACACACACACACACACACACACACACACACACACACGCGATGTCTTGTACCACTGACTTTGAGTGGAGAGCGGATGCAAATGAGCTGGCAGTGATATATGATGTGTCTGCAGGGCTCTCCTCCATGCCTGGATGACCAACACCAGGGCAACACCACAACACCATTACTTCACTACATCTCTACACACACACACACACACACACACACACACACACACACACACACACACACACACGCGCGCGCGCGCATGAACGCACAGTTATGCACACATATTGTACACACACACACACATAAACACACGCACATGTGCATGCACATACTTATGCACACATACTGAACACATGTGCACACACACACGTATGTACATATTTATGCACATATATTGGAGACACACACACACATATAGAAGCATATCTCTGTCTTCAGCCAAGCCCGAACATACCCAGCACCCCTCAGCCCCTTTCAGCAGCGCTGAGATACGACTCCAGTGAGGCGCACTGCTCCCTGAGCCGCGTGGAGAAACACACCGAGAACACGACAGGGGGAAACATCCTTTACACACACACACACACACACACACACACACACACACACACACACACACACACACACACACACACACACCGTGGCCAACGCTACAGGGGGAAGCATCCTTTACACACACGGAACCCACAGGCACACACACACACACACACACACACACACACACACACACACACACACACACACACACAGACCGTGGCCAAAGCTACAGGGGAAAGCATCCTTTACACACGCACACACACACACACGCACACACACCCACAGACCCACACGCACAAACGCACACGTTACAGACCGTGGCGAAAGCTACAGGGGAAAGCATCCTTTACACACACATTCAGCCAGCCCCACCACTACACTACAAGTCCACGCGCACCAGCCTCACTCTCAGGGTGAAGTGCAGTGAGCCAGACGCATTCAACAGAGTCGACCAAGAGAGCAAATTTAATAAGCGAGTACACTCGTGTTAGGTGCCAGAGTGAGCATAGTGCACGCCTCTTGGCCTCATGAATACGCATGATGTACACGTCAGGGCACCGGCACCAACATCTTCATCCCTCAGTGTGCATATCATCTGGACACTGTGTTGGGCTGTGTTACTCCGCTCCCTAGCAACATCACTGTTACATACGGCGGATCAATATGGGCGCCAAGGGGCTTTCATGAATAGATTACACTACGGAGAGGAAAGTGCAATGTTTTAGGCCTTGTTTACATGTATTTACATATTTTTATCAACAGATTTTTTTTTATGTGTTTGGGCCTCTTATTTACAAGTAAACAGTTTTAGCAAACTCAAATGGATATTTTTTAAAACGGCCTCAAAATGCTGTATTTTCTGCATTCCACTGGATACGTTTAAACACAATAAAAAAATTACGGATTAAAAAAATATCTATTTTTAAAAATATCTACATATGTGTAGAACCTTACTGATATTTTTGATTGAACTAATCCAGTCCATCCTTCTCTCCTCTTATCAATATGGAAGCAGTAAGGCTTTCCCTCACGTATATATTGTATATATTTTCTATTTACCTGATAAATACATTATAATACAATTATTCATATCTTTCTGGGCATGTACAGGAGGCAGACAATATTGAGACAGGCTGAAAGTATAATCGATCAACTTACCCATCATATATAGCAATATTGAATATATTTTTAAGGGTGTGTTGTTCTTAAATTGAACTTTAAAAAAAAAACAAAAAACAAAAATGAAATTCTTGTCACTGGGTCCAGACAATTGGCAAAGCTAGTTCAAGCCATCTGTAGGGTATCATATCTAGCCCATAGCAAACAAGCTTGCCATCTGGTTCAACTGCAATTTCAATTTTAAACATCATATCACAAAGCTGGATAAGCATTGTTTTTTTTTTTATCAACTTTGAATTATCTTTAAAGTTAGTTCCATGTTATCATTGAACGATACAGCACTGATCCTGTATGCCTTTATATAATCTAATCTCGACTGGAACCAATCTCTTTAAAAGTCTCGCTAACAACTTTTAAAACTCTTCTTAAAACTTCATGGACTCTTGCCTACCCCTTATATTTAGTCAAGCTGTTAGTGCTGTATAAGCCTATGCGTACCTTTAGATCCTCCTTTAGACAAAGATCTGCTATCCATCCTGTAGGCTAATTGCAGAACTAAAGGGGATAAATGGTTTGATTGTTTCAGCCCCAGGGCACTGGAGTGAGCTGCCCCATCAAATCAGGCTGGCTGACTCGGTCATTTCTTCGAAGTCTCTCCTTAAAACACATCTGCACTGTAAAGACTAACCAGATTTAGTTTCAATTCTTTTCAATTTACTGTACCACATTTTATTTTTATGGTGATGCTGTCTTTATTGATTTTGATTTGTTTGTTTTTTTTACGTTAGATTTTTCTGTTCTACTGTAACGATTTTATTTTATTTTAATTTACTTGTAACGATGTTAAGAAATGAGCTGTATAAAGACTGTCATTATTACCAGATTGTTATTTAAACTCTATGTGGTACCATGGGATTAAGTACTCCTAATTTGCAACCTGTGCTAAGTTCCGAGACATTAACAACGTAAACGGTAAAAGAAACTGTAAAACAAAGCACTACTGTGAAATCTTCAATCCAATGTACGGTTTAAAGACTCTACAGTAGTACTTTCTTTTTTACAGTGTTGGAGTTAGCCAGCTTTCCATTGGTCCAGAAACATCTTTTCTTTCCCATCTCTCCATCTCCACACACACACACACACACACACACACACCAAAACCCCATCAGACATACACACTCACACACACCGAAACCCCCATTAGACACACACACACACACGCACGCACACGCACGCACACGCGCACGCACGCACACACACGCACGCACACACACGCGCACACACACACACGCGCACACACACACGCGCACACACACACGCACACACACACGCACACACACGCACACGCACGCACACGCACGCACACGCACGCACACGCACGCACACGCACACACACGCACACGCACACACACGCACACACACGCACACACGCGCACACACGCGCACACACGCGCACACACGCGCGCACACACGCGCACACACGCGCACACACCTCCATCTCTCCCACCTGCGCTCCCCCACTCACCGTAGTAGAAGTCCCCCTGCTGGTACATCATGAGGGTCTGGACCTCGCTGCCGTCGTCACACACACACACACACACACACACACACACACACACACACACACACACACACTTCCATCCCTCCACCCTACCCTAACTCACCGTAGTAGAAGTCCCCCTGCTGGTACATCATGAGGGTCTGAACCTCGCTGCCGTCGTCCTTGCTGAAGGAGAAGGTGCGCGTGTTCTCCGGCCGGAACTGGTTCTTCCAGCTGCCCCGGAAGTAGACGGCGTTGACCAGCGTCAGGCGTGTCACACTGCTGAAGTCCTCCGGAGAGAGCAGCTCCCGAATCTTACCTGGATACGGCAGAGGAGGACTGATGAGGCACAGAGACTGTGTGTGTGTGTGTGTGTGTGTGTGTGTGTGTGTGGTGTGTATGTGCGTGTGTGTTCAGCGATAATTGACAACTTTTTCATGTGGAAATGCAGGAGTCACATTTAATCTTAATGTGCCTGATGAATAGATACTTCTTCTCTAACACTGTTGAACACCTAAATGAAGACATAAATGTTTATTTACTAATCCAAATATAAAAAATTCAATATGTGTTTGTGTGTGTGTGTGTGTGTGTGTGTGTGGGATTGTGTGTCTAATGAGGGTTTCAGGGTGTGTGTGTGTGTGTGTATGTCTGATGGGGTTTCGGTGTGTGTGTTTGTGTGTGTTTTTGTGAGGATTAACCAGGTGGGATTTATATTCATTTTTCACTTTCTCTAAGCATCTGGCAAATTTGAGAAGTCCCTGTGCTCGTGTGACTGCGCAGAAGTACGGAGGATAATCCCTCCTTTTTTTTTTAGGATGTCAGGGAGCAAATTAGGAAATCAATTCAGGAGCCCACCCGAACGAGAGAGTAAGCACAGGGCTGCTTCCTTTCCTAACGAGGTATTCGCTTTTTATTGTTTTTTTTTTTTTTTATTGAAATTTTATTGTGTCTCCTGATTGATACTGTTGTCCTTGATTTGATTTCTGATAGCAGGGAAGTCAACGTTTCTGTGACAGAAAAAGATCTTGGTTTATTTTCACAAGACGAGTCCAACCCGCCCACACAGAGGCTCACAGGTGTGACTCTGATGGAAAGCCTGACTCTGTGGTGTGTTCGAAAGGCAAAGACTTTGCCTGCAAATGCTTTTTTCACCCCCAAACAGTTTTTCTTTCGCTATGAGTTCATTGGGAATGTTTTTCAAACCCACAAAAGTAGTCTTGAATAGCTCTCGAAGGACATGGCCAAAAAAAAAAAAAAAAACTAACTTGCCCTTAAAATCGAACCGTTTGGAGTCAAATGTTCAAAGAAAAGATGTTTGTCTCAGATGCTTACCTCTCTTTACTAAATTTAAACACACCAGCATTAAGAACATGGCCCAGGGCCAATGACCTTGATACACCTTTTCCAAGGTCAGCTGGTGTCTAGTCTGCCTCCTCTTCTCTTCTCTACCAGCTGAGTGTGAATGAGCTCTGGCCTGGATGGTTCAGTGCAACGAGTGAGTGAGTGAAGCCAATGAGTCAGTGCAAGACTTTGTCAGGGCTGATCTGGAGTCAGAAGGTGTCTTCCTGGAGTGGAGGAGAATCTTGTTTCTCAGAACTGCCCTGACCTTGTATTTCAGACAAAGAAATAAAATCTTATATATACTTTTATCTTTTTGTGCTACGGTGGTTTGAGGAGAAACAATTCAGAGGTCAGTATAATCTGGCCTTTGTCTGACACTTTTTAAATTACACTTCTAGGGAACAGCGCCCTTTACAAGTCCAATCTTGAACTTCATCTGAAGATCTTGAAATAGTCTTGTACCGTTATTTCCAAAGGAGGTTTTAGGAGAAACAAATCAAAAGACCTTACTCATTTCTGTAAGATGACAACAACGGCATTGTATAAAGTGATACTCTCCTCAGGGTGGAGCTGTCTTTCAGAATACTAGTGATGCCTCTCGCGTTTCGGAGGAGGAAAAACCGTCCCAGTGTGCTGATATTACCATCAGTGTCATTACAACACACACCTCCATCACCAGGGTAATCAAAGAGTACTGCTAGCTTGAAAAAAAATGTGCCTCTGCGTTGGGGATACAGGTGCAGTGAATAACACAGCAGTCACTGTGCTGGGTGCTATGACTACGAACAAACTCAGGTGTGCTCAGTGTGAACGCCCCGTTAGTCACTCTTGGTGTGAGACTTTACTCATTTCTGTGAGATGACAACAACGCCACAGTAAGAAGTGAAACTCTCTCTTCAGTGTGTCACTGTCTTGGATTTCAGAACACTAGTGATGCTTCTCGCGTTTTCGGAGGCGGAAAAAGCGACCCAGTGTGTGTGTGAGCGACCCAGTGTGTGTGAGCGTCCCATTGTGTGTGAGCGTCCCAGTGTGTGTGTGTGTGACTGCCCCGGGTACTCACTCTCGGTGTGGTTCTCCACCCAGCCTGATGAGACACAAAGACTGTGTGTGTGTGTGTGTAAGTGCGTGTAATGGGGGTTACTCACTCTCGGTGTGGTTCTCCACCCAGCCGTTGATGTGCTCGGCCACGGCGGCCGACTCGCTGAAGTCCACCGTCTCCACCTCGACCCGGAAGTACTTCTTCATCAGGTGCAGGAAGTCCGGGTTGAAGTGGACGCCCTGCTGCAGGAAGAGGGAGTTGGCCAGCCGCAGCACGTACTGCTCCTCGCTCACCGACAACGCCTGGGTCAGGTTACGCAGGAGGGAGAGCTCCTCGTCTGGAGGAGGGGATGGGTAAGGAGAGGGGTAGGGAGGGGGGATGAGTGCAGTTTGGGTCAGATGGAGAAAGAGGTCATGGTAGTAGGTGATAGTAGAGTGTGTGTTTGATGTTGATGTGTGTGTGTATGCATGTGTGTGTGTGTGTGTGTGTTTGACATGAGGTGCAATACCATCTCTGAAGTGGCCGTAGCCCATGATGTGTGTGTGTTTCTGTGTGTGTGTGTTTGTGTATGTGTATGGTGTGTGTGTGTGTGTGTATCATCTCTGAAGTGGCCGTAGCCCATGGTGTGTTTTTCTGTGTGTGTGTGTGTGTGTGTGTGTGTGTGTGTGTGTGTGTGTGTGTGTGTGTGTGTGTGTGTGTGTGTGTGTGTGTGTGTGTGTGTGTGTGTGTGTGTGTGTGTGTGTGTGTGTGTGTGTGTGTGTGTGTGTGTGTGTGTGTGTGTGTGTGTGTGTGTGTGTGTGTGTGTGTGTGTGTGTGTGTGTGTGTGTGTGTGTGTGTGTGTGTGTGTGTGTGTGTGTGTGTGTGTGTGTGTGTGTGTGTGTGTGTGTGTGTGTGTGTGTGTGTGTGTGTGTGTGTGTGTGTGTGTGTGTGTGTGTGTGTGTGTGTGTGTGTGTGTGTGTGTGTGTGTGTGTGTGTGTGTGTGTGTGTGTGTGTGTGTGTGTGTGTGTGTGTGTGTGTGTGTGTGTGTGTGTGTGTGTGTGTGTGTGTGTGTGTGTGTGTGTGTGTGTGTGTGTGTGTGTGTGTGTGTGTGTGTGTGTGTGTGTGTGTGTGTGTGTGTGTGTGTGTGTGTGTGTGTGTGTGTGTGTGTGTGTGTGTGTGTGTGTGTGTGTGTGTGTGTGTGTGTGTGTGTGTGTGTGTGTGTGTGTGTGTGTGTGTGTGTGTGTGTGTGTGTGTGTGTGTGTGTGTGTGTGTGTGTGTGTGTGTGTGTGTGTGTGTGTGTGTGTGTGTGTGTGTGTGTGTGTGTGTGTGTGTGTGTGTGTGTGTGTGTGTGTGTGTGTGTGTGTGTGTGTGTGTGTGTGTGTGTGTGTGTGTGTGTGTGTGTGTGGGGGCAGCTGTGGCCTAGTGGTTAGGGAGTTGGTCTTGTGACCGGAGGGTTGCAGGTTCAAATCCTACCCTGGCCATGGTTGAAATGCCCTTGAGCAAGGCATCTAACCCCATCTGCTCCAGGGACTGTAACTGAAACCCTGTAAATACCTGTAAGTCGCTCTGGATAAGAGCGTCAGCTAAGTGTAATGTAATGTAATGTAATGTAATGTGTGTGTGGTGCAGTACCATCTCTGAAGTGGCCGTAGCCCATGGCGTGTCGGATCTCGGCCAGGGAGGCCCCCCTGGCCCCCAGCTGCACCATGCCCAGGCCCAGGGCCACGCTGAGCGGAGAGAAGATGATGTTGTCGTCCCCTCCCGCGGCCTGGAGCTGGTGGTACAGCCGCACCGAGAACTCGGCCGTCACATCCTCGGGAACATCCGTCGCCGTCGCCCAGCTCACACTCCCCCACACACACAGCACAAGCACTGGCAGCACACCCAGAGTCAGCATCATCTACACAAGACAACTACTGACCAGGGAGAGGGGCAGGGAGAGGGGGAGGGAGAGGGAGCAGGAGAGAAAGAGGGGTAGGGAGAGGGGGTGGGAGAGGGAGGAAAAAACAAAGATATAAAGAACAGAAAAGAAAAAAACAGAAGAAAAAGTAAGCAACAAAGAAATAATAGACAGAAAAGTACAGAGACGAACAGAATGACTGATCAAGGCTAGGGGTAAATACAGGAGAAAGCACTAGCAAAACATAAAACTAAAACCACCCAAGGATCGGTACGCCACATCTAACAAGCACCTTCTTTATTATATTTTTATAAAGCCATCTCATCAAGGACAATGCCCTCCGCAACAATATCGGTGTTGTTCTGCAGCTATCTCATCATGACCAATGCCCTCCATGCTGTCACTGTCTCCACACTGTCACTGTCTCCACGCTGCCTCTGACATTTAGGGTGGCCTCAGCGGTCTGTGGGGGCGGGACTGAGCTGTGCACATGGGTGAATCCTGCAGCCTAACCCAGCGCGCGTGTGTGTGTGTGTGTGTGTGTGTGCCATGAATGATTGAGCAGCCAGCCTCCTCCCTGGTACTCCTCTCTTCTGCAATCCCCCACCCCACTTCTCCAGTCATCCACACACACACACACACACACACACCCCTCACCAACACACTACCTACACATCCATACACCCACTCCTCACCTCCTTGCCAACACATTACCAACACAGCACACACCCCTCTCACCAACACAGCACACACCCGTCCACACCCCCACCAACCAACACACTACCCCCACAGCACACACACCCCCCCCCTGCCCCTTACCAACACGTTACCCACCCATCCACACACCCACCCCTCACCAAAACATTACCCACCCATCCACACACCCACCCCTCACCAACACAGTCCCCACCCAGCACACTGGCATTTGCGGGGAGGCTGGCAGAGCTCACTCCCTCTCACCACCACCACCGTTTCAGCTTCGCTGATCTTTACTTTCCTCCTGCCATGTGTACACACACACACACACAAACAAACACAAACATGTATTTGTACACACATACACACTCACATTGACGCGCACACACACACACATACATACAGACAGACAGGCACACACATATAAACAAGCATATGCATGAAAATGTTCACACATGCCCTCAACACACACACACACCTTTCCACACACCAATGCTCCATCTCTCTGCTGCGGTGTGGTTGCCTGGCAACATTGTTTTCTGCACAAACAAAGCAAACAGGAGTGTGTGCTCTGCTATGCGTGTTTTCAGCTGCAGGGTGGGAGTGGGTGGGATGGGGGTACAGGATGTGTACGTGTGTGGGTGTGTGTGTGAGTGAGTGTGAGAGAGAGAGAGAGAGTATTTGTGTGCGTGCGCAAGTGTGTGTGTGTATGTGTGTGTGTGTGTGTGCGTGCATATATGAGGGCACGTGTATGTTGTTTGTTCACTTCACACACCTCAGCAATATAGCTGTATCCACCATTGTCTGCGTGTGCTTGTTTACTGCTCTGTGTGTGTGTGTGTGTGTGTGTGTGTGTCTACACAGTGAGTGCCGCATGCTTGTTCTGTGCGGTCAGGGGCTCCCATTGGCAGCGCTGGCTGCAATGACATTGTACCTGAGTGGCCTCTGTGAGGGGCCTCGTCCCTCTCTCCCTCCCTCCCTCCCTCACTTCTCTCTCCCTCTCTCCCTCTCTCCTCTCTCCTCTCTCCTCCCTCCCTCCCCCTCTTCCCTTCTCTCTCCCTCCCTTCCTCCTCCCTCCCTTCCTCCCTCTCCCCTCCTCCCTCCCTCCCTCTTCTCTCCTCCCTTCTCTCTCCCTCCTCCCTCCTGACTCTCCACTGGTGATTTGTAGCAATAACAAATAGGCTTTAGACATTCAGCTGCTTCAGAGGCACAGGAGCAGGAGCAGGAGGAGGAGCAGGAGCAGGAGTAGGAGCATAAAGACTTCAGGACCTTTATTGGCATCCAACAGTTGCCTGTACAACCAAATTAGATAGCAAGGCCTCAGAGGTGCAAGCTAAAAGTGACAAGAGTGTCAGAAAGGGGAAAGCACTGTAGAAACAAAGGAAAGAAAAGTATATACAAGGGCATAGTAAATGATACATAGTCAAGGGCTATGTACAGAGGCTGTGAATAATAATATTGTACGATGAGGTGGATATTGCACATTATGCTGTAGGTGTTGCACAGTGAGAGGTAGCAGGGCAAAGCCATATTGAGCATCATCAACAGCAGCAGCAGTGAGGTGACAAAACCATATTTGACATTATCCATGTTAGTCAGCAGCAGCAGTGAAGTGATAACATGACTACCGTATTCGAAAAGCGGTATCACTGTTCTGGGGCGTTTCAAGTTCTGACTGGCCATGGGAAGAAGCTGTTTTTTTTAGTCTGTTAGTTTTGCTCCTGATGGATCTAAACCTTCTACCAGAGGACAGCATGTTGAACAGGTGATGGTTAGGATGAAGGTGGTCTTTTATGATTATTAACAAGAAATAATTCTATGCCGGAAATTATCAAAATGTTTCAAAGCTTCTACGACTCTAGGTCTATTTAACCCTAGGTTAAATGTAGCCTATTGTCCTACACCTGATTTCAGACACCATGCCTGATCACCACATCTTTTAGCCCTTCAGAGGAGACAAAAAAATAATCCGTCATGGCCTCGGGCGGTGAATGTTAACTGTGATGATAATGCTAGACATAGGCTATGATACAGAAAGGACTGACAGCGGTGGAAAATAGTACAAGGCTAGACACAGGTCTACTAAAAAAAAGTAGCTCACTGTTTTACATTCTCGTCACAGAACTGGACTGTCAGCAACCAAAATAGATGGCGGCCATTAAAAAAAAAAAAAACCTGTCATCTGCCACCTGTCCTGTCCACCGTGCAAAGGCTTCTTTCATCTTTTCTGGGGCCTTCGCCTCGGCTACCTTGGGCTTCTTCGTCTCGTTTCTAGAATGTTCTGTCCTTGGGAAAGGTTTCTGGCAGCTTTCTGGGCACGCGTGCCGCCTCACGTGGCGTGGCGCACTCCTGCTGTGTAAGACGAGCTCTTGTTTGGTGGCTCCTTCCAAGACCGACTCGACTAGACGTTTCCCAGTCATGACCAGTGGAGAAAAACAGAAAGGTGGGGAGAAGGGGAAGGGGTGGTTGGAGGTGTGTGTGTGTGGGGGGTGGGGGGGGGGTACACCTGAAATTTTTTTTAGCCCTGTCTGACAGTCGATTTTTTTGTTTTTGGCCTGTTGTTGTTGTGGCTGCTGGAAGAGTTGCGGTCGGTGCTTGTGCCTGTGCCCGCCCTGGACAGCGTCCAACAGCAGCTCCGACAGCAGCTCCGCAGCTACCACAGGCAGGCGGAGAAAGAGTGTGTGTGTGTGTGTGTGTGTGTGTGTGTGTGTGCTTGTGTGTGTGCAGCTACTGTACCACAGGCGGGCGGAAAAAGCTCCCGAGACAGCCAAACCCTAAACTCTGCCTCTGTGTCACTCTGTCTCAGCAGTAGCCCGGAGAGGTACTGAAGCATTACTCATTCCACACAAACAAGGGCACTCACACACACGCAGACATAAGCACGGACACACACACACACACAAGCACGTACACACACACACACACACACACACACACACACACACAAGTGCACACACATGCGCACACACACATACGCGCACGCACACACAAGCACGTACACACAAGCACGTACGTGCGTGCATGCACATACACACACACGCACGTACACACACCGCACACACAAATTGTGCTGAAATCAAAGAGCACAGGTGAGTAGTGTAATCTTCTCCAAGCTGGTCCAGCCTACATACCTACCCACCCCCCTACCCCAGACTCCCCACACCCCTTGGTGGCAGCTCCTTTTGGGTCACTGCCTCAAAGCTCCCTTCCCTCCCCCTCCATGACTGTGTTTTTTTTCTCTTCTCTGACTCCAAATGCAATCTGGACACTTCCCTTTCTCGTGAATATTTCTTTCCTTCTTTCCTCTCTTACTGCGTAGATCACTGTGTCTTTTCCCCTTCCTCGATGGCACATGTAAAACGAGAGATGCTTGATAAATATAACTTAACTTATGAATAATGTCTCTTGATTTATGGTCATTACTTGAGGGTCACAAATATCAGAAAATATTTTCAAAACATCCTTGTACTTTGACATTTCCCCTAATACCTTTCTCCATAAACATGAGTAAGTCTCCTTTGAGAACAGTAGGAAATAATTAAGACAAAAAAATCATGTCCCTCAATTGTATTCATTCTGAGATCGTTCAGCCCCGAAATCGTAATCAGGACTAAACCTGTATTCTGTGAGCAGCCCTAAGACGTGGAGGAGCAGGAGAGGGATGCTGGAGGTGGAGAAGCAGGAGAGGGATGATAGAGGTGGAGGAGGGTGGAGTCGGCTGGGGGAGGGGAGCCAACGGATGTGTTCTAGTTTCTCCTCCCCACCAGAGAGGCTCTGTCACTCATCTCCTCTACTTCTGCCTCGCGTCTTGCAGCCACTGCAGGCATACACACACCTACATACGCACACACACACCTACATACGCACACACACACACTCTCACCTACACATTCACACACCTACACAAACACACACTCTCACACATTTACACATGCATACCTACAAACTCACACACACAAACACATATCCACACATGCGAATGCACACACATATGCACAGACAGAACCAGGACATCGCCATCTGGTTCTCGACGGAGCGTCCCCTCTCTCCTCTTTACACTCCCCCCGCCCACTCCACACACACACCCTCCCCCAACACACACACACACACACACACACACCCTACACACACCTCTCCTCCAGACAGGCCGGCCCAGATAAGACAGTCACACTACCTCCACTCACACTCCCCCCTCCTGGCACCCCACCCCACCCCACCCCGGCACCCCTCCGCACCCCCAGTGCCACTGGCCTCTGAGTCACAGAGATGTAGACAAGACAGCTGGTCAGGCAGCTAAAGAGCCATGCAATGGGGAACGGAGGGACAGAAAGAGAGGAGAGGAATGGAGTGTGGAGTGGACAGGGAGAAGAGAGAGACAAAGAGAGAGGGAGCGAGAGAGAAAGACAAAGACAAAGAGTGATAGAGGAGAGGAGAGCAGAGGATAGGGGTGTAGTGGAGAAGAGAGGAAAGGAGAGGACAAGGGAGCACAGAGGAGAGGAGAGTAGAGGAGAAAAGAAGAGAGGAGAGAAGAAAAGAAGTACAAAACAAAGAAGAAAAGAAAAGAGGAGAAATGAGGAGAGGAGAGGGGAGGAGAGGAGAAGCAGGGATACTGTGGGAGAAGACAGGAGAGGAGAGGAGAAGTAAGGAGAGGAGAGGAGAGAAGGAGAGGAGGAGAGGAGAGGAGAGGAGAAGCAGGGACACTATCGGAGAGGAGAGGAGAGAAAAAGACGAGGAGAGGAGAAACAGGGAGACTGTGAGAGAGGAAAGGAGAGGAGAGGAAAGGAGAGGAGAGACTGAGGAAGAGGAGATGAGAAGAGAGGAGAGGAAAGGAGAGGAGAGGAGAGGAGAGGAGAGGAGAGGAGAGGAAAGGAGAGGAGAAGCAGGGACACTATCAGAGAGGAGAGGAGAGGAGAGGAAAGGAGAGGAGCGACCGAGGGAGAGGAGAGAAGAGGAGAGGAGAGGAGAGGAGAGAAGTAAAGAGGAGAGTTGAGAAGTAGAGAGGAGAGAAGAGGATAGGAGCGACTGAGGGAGAGGAGAAGAGGACAGGAGAGGAGAGGAAAGGAGAGGAAAGGAGCGACTGAGGAGAGGAGAAGAGGACAGGAGAGGAGAGAGGAGAGGAAAGGAGAGGAAAGGAGCGACTGAGGGAGAGGAGTGATGAATGAAGAGGGGGCCTGCCACCAGCACCAGTCAGGTTTAATTATGCTCTACCTCAGGGCCAACACAGCCCTACTGAGCACGCTCACAGACCCTCTGCCTTTCGCTTCCACTCACAGGGGGAGAGAAAGAGAGAGAGAGAGAGAGAGACAAGGAGGGAGAAAGAGTGGGAGACAGAGAGGGGAAAGAGAGAGAGAGAAGGAGAGCGAGACAGAAGGAGAGAGAGAGAGAGAGAGAGAGAGAGAGAGAGAGAGAGAGACAGAGAGAGAGAGACAGAGAGACAGAGAGAGAGAGAGATGTATGCATGTATGCCGCTGCCCCTCTGCTTTCACAACATCACTACAAGAGTGTGCAAAGAAAGAGTGAGAGATAGAGAAGCCTATAGAGAAATGGACACAGTGAGAGAGACAGAGACAGAGACAGAGAGAGAGAGAATGTAAAGGCTACAGCAAGTGACAGATAAATAGAACAGAGGAAGAAGAGGAAAGGGAGGAAAAGAGAGTGGGGAAGGAAGGCACAGAGGGACGTGAAGAAAGAGAAGAGAGAACAGACAGAGCACAGAAGATAAAAAAAGAAACACAGGAGCTTATGAGAGGAAATATGACGGTAGAGTGTGACAGTGAAGGGAGGTGAGGGAATAGAGGAGGGAACAGGTGGAAACATTAATCCACATTGGTACCAAGAATAGCCTAATTCTGAGATTAACACACAAGACCAAGGCCCTGCGACCTACCACAATTTCCACCTAATACAAAAACGAGAAACTGTGTCCACGTTACCGCTACAAATGACATTAAGCATCTTGCCGGAAATCTGCAGACTAAATATACTACAGTTACGGCGCTCGCATAGCAGATGCAGATCACTCCAAAATGCACATTTTCAGTTCAAATTCAACATTTTATTTAATTGAAATATTACTAGATAATATTTTGGTCTGAAGGGGCAACAATGTAGCCTATAGTTCTAAATAGTGATATTTCATTTTATGCTCTACTTTTATTGCCGTTTTATTGCTATTTTAATGCTTGTCCAGTGACCTTGAGTGTTCAGAAAGGCGCTTTTAAATAAAATGTATTATTATTATTATTTCCTATATGTCTTGACTTTAGGGATGTAGATTTAAATTATATTTTTTAACCCAAGTAAGATTCCACAGCACTTTGGCAAAATGCTCTCTCTCTCTCCTTCTTACGCATTTATATATTCATCTGTCTATCTCGATTTTTCTCTGCACTGGCACCCTCTGTACCCATCACATCATCTCTGAGGAGGAGGTAGCCAGAGTTTGCGAGGCTTCTGTCAGCCCCTGTGCCAGCCAGTTACAGCAGGCAGCATCCGAGGGCCTGACTGCCAGAGAACTGACACAAGGAGGGACTGGGAGCTGATGCATCATTCTCGTGCGGACGATGACTGCAGTGTCGAGGCAGACAAGAACCCTTCAGAACATCTCCGCAGCTTTGCGCTGTTCCACAGACGCGTGGAGGAACTGCGTGTGACTGCACAGAATTTTAAGCGCGAGGGTGTCAACTCTAATTATGTGTACTAAAGAACCCATAAGCGCTCTGCCCTTGCACACACGTGTGTGTGTGTGTGTGTGTGTGTGTGTGTGTGTGTGCTGCGTTCCTGCTTGATGTCCGGAATGGGAAACGACTAGTCCTTTACACAGTCACTGAGCAAACCACAGCAAGTTAAATGTGCAAGGGCCCCCATCCCCTTATTTTCCAATTCTGGTTTCTGCATCTTTGTGGTGTGTGTGTGTGTGTGTGTGTGTGTGTGTGTGAGTGTGTGCACATAACATTATTTCATTCGTTCTTACTTACAGCAGTAATAAGGCAATATATTAGGGCCCACATTATTAAATTATTTGTTTGAAACAAATGCATTATCTGTATGCTCCATACTTTCTGTGATCAGAGACAGACATATCAAAAACACACACACACATGCACGCACACACACACACACACACACTCACACGCATGTACAATGACTCCATACGCAGTCATTACCATGAAATTGGTCTAAAATTACACCATTGTTCTGGGTTCCCCTCAGGCAGGCCACATGCATTCATGCAATCTTCCAGCTTAGGGAGCGAGGGACAGAGAGATGAAGGATGGAGATGAGGAGGAGAAAAAGGGGGAGGAAGGATATTAGTGGTGGGATATTGATAATGAGTGTGAATCTGTGAATCTGTCTGGGGGACAGGCAGCAGGGAAGAGCAGGCGACTGATTGGGGTGGTGGGGATGCGGGTGGGTTTTAAGTGAGGGACAGAGACAGAGGATTTCTCGATGGCAGCACTACCAGTTGTCTTGTTTAAGAAGACGGCATAATACAAGCATAAATAACCCTCTCATGACTGTAACAGAACAAATTCAGGTTCGCTCCTCTAAACCCGCTAAAAAAAAAAATTCTCCCCTGTACACAAAGTCTGACAGCGCAAAAAAAAACAAATCATGGTTCGGAAGACTGCTTGACGTATACTACTAGGATATGCCCAAATAGGCATGTGTTTATATCTTGGCTCTGTTTAGCTGGTTCTGGAATCCCCAAAACACTATTTCTACATTTCCCCTCTGCTGGGGGTTTTAACCGTATGAATCCCACATTATGCATCACAGCTATGGTAATGTTTACAGATGGGATTGGGAATCACCAGCATCTGACTGACAGCAATGATGAGCTGGATCACTTCTTATTCATGAAAAATGACAGTATGCTCAGCCCCAAGCTGCCGCCAGACACATGTGGATGCTCTTTTATTTGCACACCTCTGGATGTTTATACAGGCAAGACAGACAGCAGAGGAGAGATGGAGAGCAGATGAGAGACAGGAAAGATGGAGATAAAAAAAAAGAGAAAGGCTGTGCTGATGGAAGGAAAGGTGGTGTGGTGTGGTGTGGTGTGTCGATGCAATGCGAAAGCCCTGCGAATAACAATCAGCTGCTGGCCTCCTCTGCGCAGGGAGAGGGAGCGGGAGAGAGAGCCACATTAACACTTGATCGCTTCACTGAGCCTGCTCTGCATTGATCACACATAGACATAGACCGGACCTCAAGTCTCTACCTGGAACCTGCTCGTCCATCCACAACTGCAACAAACTACAGTTCCAGGTAATGGTGTAAAAGCAGATCCCCCTGAGGTAACGCTGAATGCCAGTGCACACAGAGAGAAGAGTAACCAGCTTATCAACTACATACAGAGATCATCGCCTGACAGAGCTCTCAGCTCATGATCACAGGATGCATGGGTATGCATGAAAATACCCATGATTCAGTGCTCTATGTCACACCTATGGAGAAACACAAGCCAGGCAGGTGCCAATTAGTCTTCTTTCTGCATTTCATCTCCAATGTTCCAAAGCTATGGTCCATGCTTGTTACCAAGCATCCTAGTGCCAAAGTGGCACATTTAATTGGGGATACGTCCACATTAATCTCTTCTTACCGTTTCAGAACAGAAACATACACCATACATACATACACCACATACACCGTTTTTTTTTACTAACGTACACTGCAGTTTATAAATACCTCCGTTACTGGCTCTGCTTCTAGTTCATCATGGTTCCAGAGCTGAAAGATGATGGACTAGTGTGGACCACAGGCAGAAACCTGGCAACCTTGTTATCTTTCTATTTAGAAATTGAGCATATGTGAGCATATGAGCATATCTTTAATAATACTCTTACAGCTGTAATTAATTTGTTCTTTTAAATTCCACACAACAGTAGGACAAAAAAACAACATGCACAGGTCGCTGTGAATAGGCATTGGCCTATAATTTACTGCATAAATGACTGAGGCACCGCTGGTTAAGTAATGAACCGGATGCTCTGCTCTGGTCAAGCGAGCTCCCGCAGGAATCCCATCATGCCACTTCTCTCCTAGGGGGGTCACCAGGTTATTAATCCCTGCTAACAGCCGCACAATGAAAGGAGCCATTCAACCAGACGGGAGCAAAGCAAAGATTGCCTCAAAGACTGCCACATCCATTCCACCTATCAAACAGAGACCTTGGCTTGCGTGCCAAGGCTTCTCAAACCCTCCTGACATGGCAGCCCTGGGGGCAAGAACATGGAGCAACAAATCCCCCCGAAAACATAATCATAACCACCAGCTCAGCTTGCAGCTGTGGGAATTCTGCGACAGAGTTCATCTGTAATTGGATCGGCCGCTGGATAGGGGTCAAAGGGTGGATTAGGGACTAATGTGCCCGTTCAAAACCATACCAAAGAGCATGAAGGGAAGGGACCGGTCACTCAATCTATACGCAAAGACACAAAGGTGAAAGGGAGGGAAGGGTGTCCAGAGGGAGGGCAGGAGAATGCAGATGTTTGTTCCCCATGTTGTTGTTTCTCTCCCCTCCCTGTGGTCCAGTGACCATGTGAGGGGGTCTTTGGTCCTGGGGGGTAGATGCAGTGATGCTGATAAAGAGTGGAGGGATTCTGGCTCTGGCTGTCGGTCAGCCCTGCAAATTAGCAAGTCGCCCACCCCTGCTCTGCAGCAATCAATCCAGAGATCGATACCCACGTATAGGTGCTGACCCACACTGTGTGCGTCTGTGTGTATGTGTGTGTGTGTGTCTGCAGGATTCAACACGAAGGGATTTCCCAGTAGTTAGGTCATACAGACTGTGGACTATGGACAATTTTGGTGACAGTTCTACCACACTAAAAACATCACTATAAGTTTTATAGAGGCAATGTTGGTACACACACACACACACACACACACACACACACACAGATGTTAAACCCACAAACCACAGGCATCAGAGAATTGCGGATCAAAACTGTTATTATTTCAATCTGCCAGGGTACAGGCTGTGACATTCCTCAGAATCCATTAGTCGGGATAACAGTGGCATAACACAGGATTTCGCGGAAAAGAAACGGTCATCCCTCTTTTGGCACACTCTTCCACTTCCCACCCAGCCAGATGTGCACGCATGCGGTCTGCCTCCTGCAGTTGTATCCCTCAGTGTTGCTCAGCACTGAATTATTAAAATGAACTTAATGCAGAATTGCAGATACACCGATACGATATGCGGGAGAACATTTCTGAAACTACCAAAGAACTATCACCAAGGCCACTGAACAACCTATAACGGAGGTTCTGGAAGAATTTCAAGGGAATGTGATATTGATGATCGAGATTAAAACGAAAATCTCTTTAATTGTTAAATCAGTGCGATGGGCAGTTTATTTGAATAAACGTTAAAGACACCAACTCATGCTTTCTTACACAGATCAACAGTTAAATGCAAAATCTTTTTTATTGTTTTTTTAATCGAAGCGGTTTCATTGCTGAAGTGTCCCGCCCCATGCACGCGCCTCAGCTTCATATAGGAGCAAGCGTTGGCAAATAGGCTACACCTGATAGCAACAAAGACATTACAACTGTTCTGAATAGACACTAATATAATGAAAGGAAGCTGTATACTTTAAAAAAGATCTCTGTATGTACAAAGCATTCCAAGCCAAGAACTGTAGGATTCAGTCTTATTTAAATATATACTGGCATTAAAAACAAGCAAATTGTGATATGAATGAGATGGCGATATTTAAATAATAATTTCATTATAACATAATACTTTTGAATTCATTGTGTCATCAATGACATCCTCAGGAGATAAAATGAATAAACTTACGGTGCTTTAGTCCTTGCATAGAAAATCACTGCCTAGGCTACCTGGATCCTTACCTCTTCATATCTCGTCAATGAAGGTGAAAACCACAGCACAAATTTGTACAAAACGTTTGAGAGAAAAATAAAATCTTACCGAATGATATTGTAGCCTAAGTGATGCCGCTGGTTACTACGCGTGCGTTGCTTGTCTTGTCCTCTCCGTCGCCGCGGCAGGTTGCTCACACAGTTTAATATTTTCGCAGCAGGTCCATCCCTCAGCTGTTTTTGATTGGTGGTCTCCGATTCGATGGACTAGCCGCCCTATCTCTCATTACCCTATTTTGTCTTCGTTGTTGTGTTTGTGGAATAGTAAATCGGCCCTGCAACAGTTTTACAGTATCTCTAGCTGTAAATGAAACCATTTTTTCGCATAACAAACGGCCAGCAAACATGTTAGGTAATAATTATGAAGCATATTGTACGACAAGTGACTGTAAAATAATTCGGGGAAACAGCTATCAATCTATTCTAGATTGACCAATAATTGTTCCCAATAAATTTACCTGGGGTATGTAGTTTTAGAAATTACAAGCAACAATGTCCACTGACCACTTCCACCTGCAAAAAGACTACAATTTTGGCCATGTTTCCTTTCACCATGCAGGGCATTAAGTATGGCGTTATCTGATTGGTGTTTGCAGTGGGCCAAACCACTCGTATTCATGTAGAAAACTTCCGTCCTCCACAATCTGGCAAGTTAGCTTGATAAAGGAAAACAGTTTTTCTTTTGAAGGTAGCACTCAAGGGTAACAACAAACGCCTCCAATAAGGTAGGATACAAATCAACAGAACAGTTACCTAATTTTGACGTTCAGAATTCTGTACAAAAATAAAAATTGAACTAACCAATCTGCCTACCCAGTTAGCTACATAAACCCTGGACCTCCAACGAATAACTTCTTTAGCTAACTAGCTAGCTAGCATGAATTTACCACTTCTAACAGCTCTCAGCCGCTAGGTTGCTTTCACTACCGCAAGCTTGAACTTGCTTCTGAAGCTGGCTAATGAGTTAGCCAGCTAACTTTACAGAGTAGTTACTACTAGCTTGCAAACTTCTACTACCGATTGGAAATACCAGCAACTTTCTTTGCCCTGACTCTAAATAATGTTTGACCTTACAACGTGTAAATAGTATCAATATTCTGTCAAAAGGAAGAAGAAAGTGGCAACTGAGAAGTATTTTGGTTGGCTAACATTACCTCTGTCAGCTAGGTTAACATTGCGGTTCGTCTGGTTTGTGCGTCACTTACACAACATATTGAAATATATAAACGTCACCAAACGTGATGTGTTGTGTTCAGACACAATCAAGAGCTAACTTCATTCCATGTATTGTAGACATTTGGCCATTTACCAGAAATCGCAACTATAATACTGTGACCCGACTGCTGTGTTTAGCTAGCGGTGTTAGCTAGCTCAGCGTTAAAAAGATACTAAGGTGGACAAATGAAGCTGATTAGATCAGTAACTATGTCTGAATTCAATTAGTTGTCCTTGTTACCCACCGTTAGCTGACATATTAAACTAATAAGTCGTAATTTATCAAGTGTTAATGTCTGCCTCAAGATTTGGGATATCAAACACAAACGTATACATGTAAGCGCAGGAGCTAAGCTAGCTACCTAGTTGTTGGACTGTACCTCTAGTTTACTCACGCATAGCCAGCTGGCTAGCTAATAAATTTGATTAAATGCAATAATGATATGGCATTTACTCGCTTTTAACCTTAGACTAGCATTTCGGTCATGCATTAAGTGGAGGCAGGTAACTGGCATAGATCGACCATTTCCGTGTTTGTAGAAGTAAATATTCACGGATGTGAGATAATGACAGGTTTTCAAAGCAAGGTGTAGATTTTACTAGTGTTAGTTATTGTTTATACCGGTGTAGGGGTGATGGTCCATACTACTGCATTTCTAATTCACATACAGGGTGTAAATAAAATGTGTCTTAGAGGAATTGTAATATGCAGAAATGGTACTAAACGTATACCCCTGTCAGCAATCAGTTCTGGATCTCCAAACGCATGCTCAATGTGTATCATGTTAATAATCAATACATTCTATTAATTAATTTATTCATTCACAAATTCTTTCTGCCTAACGACATTTATGCACTGCACAGTTCTGTGGTCTGTGCGGAAAAGGTTAAAACGCTGTAAAGAGTTGTGTAAGCTCCACAAAACCCTTTCACGACTACAAGTCTGTTGTAAGGTAGGCCTAATCGCAACTGGGTATAGAGTCTGCTTGGAGTGTGAAGGGTAGGATGCTGGCACACTTTCATCTGTGCTGCTGGGGTTTGTTTTGAAGTTTGGTTTTTGGGTGGCTATTTAGCCTAATTAGATTGCCAGCAGAACTCATTACTGCCGTTTCAGCTTACATTTCTGTTGCAATTCCTTGGCTAACAACGTCATTTGCTTAGAAAGGGATACATCTGTTTAATAAAATAACCAGTCTGGTCTCCGGATACATGCATGAAACGTATTTACACAATATGTTATGTAACCAGTTGACACAATGTCACTTAAATGTGAACGAGGTAAATTTCGTCAATTGAGCACATGCTGTGCTGTAAAGGATGCCAGTGGATGCCCATTTACCTAACCGAAGCACTTGCAATCTGGTTTCGTAACCTGGCAAGAAAATGAAAGTGAAGGCCGAGGTATGTCAGTTAGGGACTGAATGGGCTTTTTAGACTGCCTTACATTTCCTGGTAAATGTACAGGTATGGCAGAGCTGGTGTGACAGTGATGATGCCATCAGCTTTTGTATCATTTTGTAGTGTATCAGAGAAATCACATGTACATGCACCCGCACTATTACATGCTCTTGGGACTCATTCCATTTCACAAGTTAGCAGATGCTATCCAAAGTGACCTGAAGGGTAGTGGTTGATAAAGGCTGCGCTTTCATCTGTAGAATGTGGAACTGGAATGTGGCCTTCCCAGTGTGCTTCCTAGGAACTGAATTAATATGGACGCAGCCTGAAACCATGATCTTGGACCTGTTGGCACCTTGCTCTTCCAGTCTATCGACATTACACTGTCAGTAGTTCAGAGTCATGGATTTTTGTTGTGGTGACTTTGACCGGTGTTGACCTAGCCTGAAACTATAATCTTGGAGCTGTTAGTCGAAGACAGATTTGTCCTTTTGTGGACAATAAAGCTGTTATGATCATAGACACAACAACTATTATTATTATGATGGTGATGATGATGATTATTATTATTATTATCACTGTGTGAGTGTGTTTTGAGAGGTGTGGAGATTGGGTGGAGGTGTGAAATCCTTGTGTCTCCGGCTCTGTTTTGTTTAAACGTGCCCTGGCCTCGTGCCAACACAATCGTCCTTGTGTTCGTGGCTCCCAGTGTGCCCAGTGGCTCCTAATGTCCACAGTGAATCCTAAGGGGCACTAAAATGAGGTTTAACAGTCTGCCGGTAAAGCCTTTCTGTTTATGACGTAAAGTTACGGCTAATGACACGAGGTGTCCTCAGTGAAGTAAGCCTTTTGAAGGAGTGTTGTTGGCTACGGTCCTGTTTTTTGTGTGTTTGTTTGAGAACAATAAAAGGGTTTATGATCGTCCCAACCCAGTGACACACACATACTGTCATACACTCTGAAACTGCAGGTTGAACATGTTTAGTGTTGTGTGTGTTTTTTTTTTTTTTGTTGTTGTTTTTAATTTCCAAATGGCATTTAAAACACACTGGCGTAATTGGCTGTCTCCAAAGGAGCCGTAACCGTCAGCTGGTCGTAGCGGTGTTGGAGCAACATGAATGGGAGCACTGTTGCGCGTGGCGGGACAGGATTTGGGGAAAGGCGACAGACATGGCAAGAATGAGGTCTTTCTCACCCTTCCATGACTAAGAGAGAGACGTGGAGAGAGAGAGAGGGAGGGAGAGAAAGGGAGAAAGAGGGAGAGAGAGAGGTGTGTTGGGGAACAGGGCCTCAGTCAGTCACCCCACCACCCCCGGGCCCGACCCCCCCCAGTCTGCCAACCCTTGTCCGTCACACAGGGGACGTGCTCTTAGAAGGGCAGGCCTCCCCTGTAATTCCAACCGCGTTGCATTAGCAATAGGTCGCTCTGTGTGTGTGAATGTCATCCAGATAAGAGGCTCTCCCACGCGGGGTCCAAAGGCCAGGTCGGCTACCGTAGCGTGGGCCCGATTGCTCAGCGCAGCGGGCTGTGGCGGCCGGAGGGGAGGGGGAGGGGGAGGGTGGGCACCACCACTACCAGGGTTTCTCAGCCCTCAGTCAATATGGTACTGTTTTTAAGGGCACGGTGACTCATCTGCGCCCGAAAACCGATATCTTAATTGGTTCACGCAAAGGCACTTTCGATTTGCTCATGGATACAAACCGTTCCCGGAAGGACGTACGGTATATGTCGCGTTGATACTTTGACCTAATACCTGTGTAAAGGAAGGAGTGTTAACGATGACATAACGATGACGGAGAAAGTCCCTCCTAGCTAGAGGGTGTGGTGGGGAAAGGTGTGCTGTACCACTGGCCTGTATAGTGTGTTTCCCCCTGCGATCACGGCACCCTGGTCACCCCTGCCCAAATGTCGAGCCGCCACTAAAAGACCACTTCACATGGGGCTCTGGGGAGTCCCTGCAAGTCACCACTGAAATGAGACCCCTACGCCCCCACTCTGTTCTCACACACACACACACACACAGATACACACATGCACACACGCACACACCCCCACACACACAGCCATCCCACAATAAACACACACTCTCCCACACACACACACTCTCACACACACACTCTCACACACACACTCTCACACACACACACACACACACTCTCAAATCCATGTGGTCTTATCTTTGGCAGGCATCGTCTGGGCTCCTTCCCTGAGGGCGGCACCGTGTGAGCGAGCGAGCGAGTGAGTCAGCGAGAGCTCCGCCCCTGATCGCCGGCTCCACTCCACAAGGATGACAATGGAAGAGATGAAGAATGAAGCCGACAACACCTCCATGGTCTCCATGACCCTCTACGCCGTCATGTACCCCGTCTTCAGTGAGGTAGGAGACTCTTCCCAGCAACACCTGGGGTCCCCTGGGCCCCCTCTACAGTGAGGTAGGGCTCTTCCCAGCAGCACCTGGGTCCCCTGTGCCCCCTCTATGCGGCCATGTACCCCATCCTTAGTGAGGTAGGCCTCTTCCCAGCAACCCCTGGAGTCCCCGTCATGTACCCTGTCTTCAGTGAGGTAGGGCTCTTCCCAGCAACCCCTGGCGGGGACCCTGGGGCCCTGGGCCGAACATGTTGTAGATGTTTAATTTTTTGGCTTTCCTTAAAACCTCTAAGGTAGCTTTCCAAATAAGGCTTCAGTGAGGTAGGCCTCTTCCCAGCAGCCCCTAGGGTCCCTGTCATGTACCCCGTCTTCAGTGAGGTAGGTAGGGCTCTTCCCAGCAATCCCGACCTTTTGGACAGCCATGTCACAGCAAACCACTTTTCCAGGAAGTGGCAAGGCAAGCGAAGCACAGGTGTTGATAATGACATCCATTAGGGTTCTGATTCTGACTGGCCAGCTGTACAGAGGCTGTGTTCATTTTTTTTTCAGTCGCACCTGTGCAGCTACCTTCTGCTACTGAAACTGAATTGCTTGGCATTCTTCAGTTGCTGGCACTCCACATATATTTTGATGCTGCCCAGAATCCTTTATATGAACATGTTGTAGATGTTTAATTTCTTATTTTTGGCTTTCCTTAAAACCTATAAGGTAGCTTTTCAAATAAGGCTTCACAGAAAGCATCCTTGTGAAGCTAGTAGGCCACTCTCAAGAGGGTACTTACCTGCACCAGAAAGACCTTCCCTGGTCCACCATTGCCAGTGCAGTCCTGTAAGCCACACACTCACACTGGTGCACTTAGAAACCTCCATTCCTGCTCGTCCTGTCTGTGTGAGAGGCCTCATAGGCTGAGATTCAGGACTCGACCTGTCACTTGGTCTTAGGGGAGGGCAGGACTCGACCTGTCACTTGGTCTTAGGGGAGGGCAGGAGAGGACTGCTTGTTTTGTCCAGTGTTGTCTGTTGTAATAAGCTATTTTTAATATACATTTATATATTTTTTTATTTTTATTATAAGAATACTATTTTATTATCACCTGCATTATATAGTGATTTTCCCAAAGTAGGTGAGAGTTGATGAACAAGTTGTTTAGTTTCACAATGCTGAAATTGAGAATTTATTTATATTAAGGATCTGAACAGCTGACCTCTGTTCAGATTTCCTCCACTGCTGGGCCCCTGGTGATCACCTGCAGTCTGCACACCTGCGTAACAGGTGCAGGGCCACTGGCGCTGTCTGTACTCCACCTGCTCTTCTCATGTCATGGGCTTAAAGAAACTTGGGCTCTGAAAATACATGACACCTACTGAGGTTTTCATTCCGACTCAAAACTAAGCCGAATGTTAGAGTTCTGCAGGCATGTCCCTCCAGTCATTCGACTGTTATCAGGAGCCAAAGTTTGATGCTACTTGGCTTGCAAAGGGTGTTTGTGTTGGTGTTTTGTGGGGTGGCTGTGTGCATGTGGCGTGGGGTGGCTGTTTGCGTTTGGAGTGGGGTGGCTGTGTGCATGTGTGTGTTTTGTGGGGTGGCTGTGTGTGTGGGTCTGTGTATGTGGTTTTTTTTGGGACAGTTGTGTGTATTGTGGGATGGCTGTGTATGTTTTGTGGGGTGACTGTGTGTGTGTTTGTGTGTGCATGTGTGTGCTGTCTCAGGTAAAGCTTTAGGCCATCATTTGCTCTCACAACAGCCAGAACACCCGCAGAGCAGAAGCCGTGCGTGCGTGCGTGCGTGCGTGCGTGCGTGCGTGCGTGCGTGCGTGCGTGCGTGCGTGCGTGCGTGCGTGCGTGCGTGCGTGCGTGCGTGCGTGTGTGTGTGGAGAGAGAGAAGTTGGTATGTCTGTAAGGCGAGTGTGTGGTGAGTGCTACCTGATAAAGGCTGAGCTCATATCTTGTGACTGATGCAGACAGAGCTCCTCTGGGGAACCACAGGCCTGCTGCTGTGTGTGTGTGTGTGTGTGTGTGTGTGTGTGTGTGTGTGTGTGTGTGTGTGTGTGTGTCAGGCACGCCACAGTTAAACACATACCAACACGCCAGCACAAACTACAACACAACACTGATGCTGCATTTTCACTCCCATATGTAGACATGCATATGTGCACTGCTGTAGTTACTCTCCCATACTCCTATGGAACACTACTGGTATACAAACATGTAATGATCATGTGTAAATGAAATCCAAGACATTTTACTGTCAAGACCCATACTGAAATAAGCACTCGATTTACCCAAAAACATGCACATCTTCTTGACCAGTAAGACACAATATATGTACTGTATATGAACACACTCCAGGTTGTGGGATTTGCTGTGAATTCAGAGATTGCTTGAGTGGGTATGAAATTATGTGATGATTGCATTAGGTAGCCGTGTGAAGAGTTCTGTTCGCTGCAGTTTTAATGACACTGCTGTACTGTCTCTCCCTCTGTCTCTCCCTCTCTGTCTCTCCCTCTGTCTCTCCCTCTGTCTCTCCCTCTGTGTCTCCCTCTCCCTCTTCTCTCCCCGTCTCTCTCCCCGTCTCTGTCTCTCCCTTTCCCTCTGTCTCTCCCTCCGTCTCTCCCTCCTCCCTCCCTCCGTCTCTCCCTCCATCGCACCATCTCCCCGTCTCTCCCTCTCTCTCTCATTCTCTCTCTCTCTGTCTCGCTCTCTCTCCCTCCATCCTCCACCATCTCCCCCTGCAGCTGGAGAGAGTGGATCTGTCTGCCGCACAAACCCTGAGGGCAGCATTCATAAAGGTAAGAGAGTGCACTGAGGAGGTTTTGTTTACTGAAGAGCAACACAAAGGCCATCGCTGCATCTCAAACATGTGCCCACCACTCGATCGTTACAGTAGTAGCTACTACAATGCAAGCTAGCGAGTAGCAGGTAGTAGAGATCGGACGTACTGCAACGCTGCTATCTTCCCTTTGCTTTGACCTGGGCGTTTTAAAATGGTCAAACGCGGGCATTTACGGTCCTTGCAGTGGCTAACTAGATGGGGTAGAAGGTTTACCTTTGCTCCGATGCCATTGGACTGCAAGAAATGTTGTCTTGTTGTGACCTTGCCAAACTGTAAAGCACTTTGAGCTGCATCTTATATGTATGAATCGTACTATACAAGTAAAGGTTATTATTATTATTATTATTATTACCTGCAGACTGTAAACGTCTGCCATAAGTAGCGAGCCGTCCAGGTACCTTTCGCCTTCTACTGAGAGTCTACTCGTGTATTAAAATGTACTATGTGGTGGCTTCCTCGTGTTTGCCCGCTACAGAGGAGGCTAGTTGGGCTAGTGGAGCGGACAGCATGAGTCAGTCGTGACTCAGTGTCCACACACAGCCACGCGCACAGCTTATCTCAACCTGTCCTACACCGACACACCAGTATTACACACACACACACACACACACACACAGTCATTGATACTCCACAGTGAGTGTCCTTAGGTAGCAGGTATTTGTTTCTGATTGCGGTGATCGTCGTGTAGCGGTGCCTGTGTGCAGTGTGTATTAGAGGAATGTGAGGGGACTGTCTGTCCGTCTGTTGTGATGCCAAACATGTTTCCGCTGCTCAGACTTGCTGAGAAATGTGTCACGCCTGACAATTCTGTCAGATGTGCTGCTGTCTAGAGATTGAAAATGTCCAATCCTTTTCCTGCTGAGGCTGTCTGTGTTTTGTCACTTGGCATTTTACGTTTGGGTAAAGGAAAGGCTTAAAAAATACATTCTTTTGGATGTCCTGCTGTGAAATGCCCAAAGAGATGTCAAAGTGTGTAGTTTCATTAACTTCAGATGAACAAAGAAGGTTCAAAATCCCTGGAAATGAGAAATTATTTCTTGTGTTTTTAGTATTCTAATTGGGTCTTCATTAATTATTGTAATTAAGTACTTTGGTACAAAAATAACCTGACAAGACACAACAAAAAAAATTATCTAATCATTGCTATACATTTTGAAAAGTCGATTAAAAACTTTCAATTAAGGCAAGTGAGAAGAATGTTTGTCTCATTCGGCCACCTATTACTAATGATTAGAAGGATTTGATAGAAATGTTAACAAAGCATCTTTAAATAGACACCCATTCCTGACAGTTTTTTTTTTAAACCTTTTTTCACTTTGTCGTTACCCTCTTTGCTGTTAAGTCATATTGTCTGTCATTTTGATTGAAGGGTATTCTTTCTTGGTAAAACAAACATGAAACACAGCAGAAAAAGAAAAAATAAATGAACCTGTATCTGAAGTATTCATTGCCCATAGCTCACTAAGTCTTATATTGCACATGGCAGTAGCCTCATAGCATAATTGCCCAAGCCATATTTCAGTGTTATATAGGCGATTATGCAGGATGATGCAGCAGTGGTAGGAGAGTAAAGTTAGGTAGATATCTCAATTTGGCCAAAAGATGACTTGGGCAATTATGCTATGAGGCTAACGATGGTATGGTATTGTGGTTGCGTTGTGGTGCCAATGGGACCCTCACGGCAGACCTCTTGTTGTGTGCAGGCCGAGAAGGAGAACCCAGGCCTCACACAGGACATCATCCTCAAGGTTCTAGAGAAGAAGAACGTGGAGGTCAACTTCACAGAAGCCCTGCTGCGCATGGCCGCAGATGACGTCGAAGGTGAGGGAAAGGGGGTGTGTGTGTGTGTGTGTAGGGGTGTGTGTGTGTGTGTGTAGGGGTGTGTGTGTGTGTGTGTGTGTGTAGGGGTGTGTGTGTGTGTGTGTGTGTGTAGGGGTGTGTGTGTGTGTGTAGGAGTATGTGTGTGTGTGTGTGTAGGCGTGTGTGTGTGTGTGTGTGTAGGGGTGTGTGTAGGTGTGAGTGTGTGTGTGTTTGTGTATGTGTATAGGTGAGAGTGTGTGTGGGTGTGGGTGGGTGT
>CM059279.1:5801938-5814438 GCA_030347295.1 Setipinna tenuifilis
TTCTCTCTCTTTCTCTCTTTCTGTCTGTCTCTGTCTCTCTCTCTCTCTCTCTCTCTCTGTCTCTCTCTGTCTCTCTGTCTGCCCCTCCATCTCGCACTCTCTCTTTCTCTCTCCCCCCCACCCCACTCTCCTTCCCTTCCCTCTCCTTCCCCATCTCTCTTCTAGAGCAAAAATGTATGTTTTGCTAACCGAGTTCACATTTTCCAATTTCATAATATTTCATCTTTAGTTGCTGAGTCACCCTCTAAGTAACTTATACAGTAAGTCACTATTTAGAATCCAGAAGTTGAGATTGAAAAAGCTGACTTTTAAAGGGGACAACTTTCCATTTGCAGATGAGACGCAGACTTCGTGAGTGTGTGTGTGACTGTGTGTGTGTGTGTGTGTGTGTGTGTGACTGTGTCTGTGTGTGTGTGTGTGTGTGTGTGTTTTATCACTCTTATCCTTGCGTTCCCCAGAGATATTGCCAGTGCCATTAAGGAGCTGTTGGATACAGTCAACATTGTCTACAAGAAAAGTTGTCTTCAGTATCAGTACCAGAACAGAAGGGTGAGTGACTACACACACACACACACACACACATACATACATACACACACACACACACACACACTCCCTCCAGCTTATTTCAATTCACACACACACTCTTACAGTCTCACACAGTGCCTAATTAATTTACCTTCCTTAGCTTTCGGCACGTCACATAGAAGTGGTTGTCTTTTTTTTTTTTCTTTCCTAAAGAAAAGAGGAGTAAAAAAAATGAATTTGAAGGTAATGAGCCAAACAATGTTTCTTTGTGTTTTTTTCCAGGCGCTTGAACATCAGAAGAAAGAGTTTGTGAAATACTCCAAAAGCTTTAGCGACACGCTGAAAACCTACTTCAAAGACGGAATGTAAGTCTGCCTTCTCCTGACCTCACTCAGTGCTGGCTGGCGTCTTCATCTTTGAGGCCACGCTGGTATATTCAAATGCTACGCTTGTTTTTGCCAGTTCTCAGTTCAGTGCACTCTTATGCAGGGTAGTCAACTTGTCACCACCCAAACGTAGGCTTTGTTAAATATCACAGCATCAAAAGCATATTGAGATTGGCCGTAGGCCTAAAGCGCCTTGTTTGATTAAGTTTAAAGCAGAGCTGTGTTTATATCTGGGGCATCTAAGTGTGAATGCTTTGTAATGACAAAAGGGATCCACGTGTCCTCTTTCATGTTTGAGAGAGAGTTCATGAAGGTGGCACGTGCAGTACATACATGTATAAGGCGTGGGGTGAACTGCATTTGCACTCTGTATGCTCTAACGTGTGTGTGTGTGTCTCTCTCTCTCTCTCTCTCTCTCTCTCTCTCTCTCTCTCTCTCTCTCTCTCTCTCTCTCTCTTTCTTTCTTTCTCTCTGTCTCTCTCTCTGTCTCTCTCTCTGTCTCTGTGTCTCTCTCTGTCTCTGTGTCTGTCTCTGTCTCTGTCTCTGTCTCTGTCTCTGTCTCTCTCTCGCTCGCATTCTTTCTCCACTCTCCCCACCCCGTCTTGTCTTCACAGGGCAATAAACGTGTTTGCCAGTGCCAACCGGCTCATCCACCAAACCAACTTGATACTCCAGACCTACAAAACTGTTGCATAGGATTTTTTTTTTTTTTTTTTTTTTTTAAATCATTATTCTCATACAGATATGTGGAGATAGGATCACTTTATATGAACAATGTATAGATTTTATGAGCTGTATAATTTATATTGGCACTGCTTTATTGGTAGGGGGAGGGGGGGCTTTTTTGTCTTTATTTTTTTTCTGTTTATTTTATGTTTTTATTTTTTATTTTTAATTGTTTGACTGTGGCATTGCAAGTGTTCAAATGTATGGCCCAGGCCCCTCTGTTTGTGGTGCATTTTCTGCAGTAAAACTGGTCCAGAGACAGTCAGTTTGGGCCTACCAGCGTATAGTAAGAGTGTCATGATGCGCACAGGACCTATGCACAGGTCCTAGATCCGTTCAGTCTCCCCTTTTCTACGAGGTGACTTATGAAGCATGGACCTGTGCCTGTCGGAAACCTGTCGCAGAGCACACCAACGTCCCACCGTGGTCCCGCCTAGGACAGATGCCAAATTCAGAGAAAACAAAGAGCCTTAAACAGTAGACCGAGCGTGATTGATTGATTGATTGATTCCTTAAGACCACGCTGTACATATTAGTCCAGTTCTCCACTTGCCCCCCTTCTTTTGTGACACCCCAGCTTTGAAGAAACGAGATGGAGGAGGTGTGAGTTGAGTTGAGTGTATTTAATTTGCCATGTGGTTGCAAACCTGTTCTGAATAAATGGCTATGGGTATGTTAGAAATGTCGACCGTGTCCCTGTGTCTCTTCTTTGAGCGAGTCTGTGCTAGATGGTCCTTTTTGGCCGTTTTTCATCATTCTGTGCTCCGTCCAAATCATCATTAGCCCTTAATTCATACTAGCTAATTAAACTTCCAATTCACAGCAAGCTCTTCAATCAGTTCACGTTGTCTCCGAGGTGTTGAGCCATTGAGCCAGTGAGACATCATTATCACCTCTACCCTGAGAAGGATTGATCAGTTTACAGGCAACACAAGCTTGTTGCTGGCTGCTCTCTGTGGTCTCTATGGCACACTGTGTATTCTCAATGGCACACTGTGTACTCTCTATGGCACGCTGTGTATATTCTCTATGCACACTGTGTATTCTCTAATGCACACTGTGTATTCTCTATGCACACAAGGCCGGAGGAGTGTGGAGAAGGGGCCGAGTGAATGCATCCTCCACACTTCCAGTGACTAATGTGGCCATTTGTGGGGGTTCGTGACTGAAGGTGCCAAAGGTATTTCTACAGTGCAGTTTTACGGGAAACCACTTTAGTCATTGTCCTGTGTGAGCTGGGTGTATAGTATTGCATGCAAGGCTTTTGTTGGTAGAACAAGCCACTAAGCAACGCTTGTTTCAGACTCGCAAGCATAAAAAAAAAGAGGTGGGCTGGTCTTGAAGGATTTAGAAACTTTTATACTTAACTCCTTACAACCTGTGCATGCAAGGCAGGGGGAGAGAGACTGGGTGAGCTGCTAGGTGTGTGTGTGTGTGAGAGTGTTCGAGTCAATGAGTGGGTAGGGGAGTGCATGTGAGTGTGTGTTTAATAAAGAAATTTGGTGTGAGTGATGTGTTTGCAGGGAATGAGAGTGGTTGAGTGTGTGTGTGTGTGTTATATTAGATGAGTGTAGGTGTGTGTGTGTGTGTTTTACAGTAATACATTTGGGGTAAGGCATGTGTTTAAGGGTAATGAGAGTATTTCAGTGTGTGTGTGTTATAGTAGATGAGTGCATGTGTGTGTGTGTGTGTGTTCTACAGGAATACATTTGGGGTGAGGTGTGTGTTTGAGGGGAATGAGTGTATTTGAGTGTGTGTGTTATAGTAGATGACTGCAGGTGTGCGTGTGTGTTTTTTAGAGGAATACATTTGGGCTGAGGCATGTGTTTGAGGGGAATGAGAGTATTTGAGTGTGTGTATGTGTGTGTGTTATAGTAGATGAGTGCAGGTGTGTGTATGTGTTTTACAGGACTACGTTTGGGGTGTTGGGGTGAGGCGTGTTTTGATGATATCACCGGGTAATTGTGCTAAGATCTCCTCTCTGGTGCCCAATCTATGAATAGGGAGCTGGGCTGGGCACACAAACACAAGCCTCTCCTGGTTCCTAGTTGCCTGGAGACATAGCCAAAGCTTGGAAAGAGAGGGCTAATAAAAGCAAAGTGTGTGTGTGTGTGTGTGTGTATGTGTATATGTGTGTGTGAATGGCTGTGTGGTCTCCTACCTACATGGCCACTGGAAGACTCAGACTGCGGTGACCAAGTCTCGCAAAGTTCACATTGTCCTCTGCACGTCTCCCACTCACTCTAAGGACATTTAGAAAAAACGCGCTCGTCCTCCACGTCTCCCGACTTCTTGGAACTTTTTTATTCTCCTAAATGAGTTTGAGGCGCAGACGGCCTTGGGCAGAAAGTGAAGAGTAAGCTGTGGGATAAAAACTGCATAATCTCCAGCCTACCTTCTGCACAGTCATGGGTAAGGTTTTTTTTTTTAAGATTTTATATGCTTGTTTTTTTCCCTTTTCACTTTTATTTATTCATTTATTTTGTATTTAAACATAATTTACTCCACTATTTTCACTTCCCTATCCAGAGGGATTACATTATTCAAAGAAGCTCAAGCTACTATGTCATCTGTTATGATTATATTCTTATTTTCCGAGAGATCACAAGCGCAGACTCGGCACTAATACCTCTGGTTTTCTTTGTACTCGCTGTCTGTCTTTTTGTTAAAAAAAAAAACCCAAAACCTCCATAAGGCTGGTTTGCTTGCTTGTGTGCCCCTGCCTGTAGTCTGTCTTTTTGTTAAAAAAAAACACCTCCATGAGGCTGGTTTGCTTGCTTGTGTGCCCCTGCCTGTAGTCTACGGGTTTATAGCCCTCCATCAGGGGTCAGCCCCCTCTCATTTATGTGCATCCTTCATTTTATTACCTTGGTGCTATGACGACAACCGCTGTGTGTGCTGTGTGTTGTGTGTTGTGTGTGTGTAGTGTGTTGTGTGCTGTGTGCTGTGTGCTGTGTGCAGTGTGCTGTGTGTGTGTTTGGTGTGTGCAGTGTGTTGTGTGCTGTGTGTGTGCTGTGTGTTGTGTGCTGTGTGCTGTGTGCTGTGTGTTTTGTGCTGTGTGCTGTGTGTTGTGTGTGTGCTGTGTGTGTGTGTGTGCTGTGCATGGTGAGGGCTACACACAGGACCATAGGCCAGCCTTAATTACATGGGTGAAATGCAAAGGTGGAGATGCCTGCTTCAGAAAGTACAGACCCTGCCGCATATTTTGATCCAACCGTTTACTGAACCAGCTGATCCTAGTAAGCACACAAATCTCCTGTGTTAAAATGCACGGTCAGAAGGATGTTAAACATGATGGTCATTTAATCAGGCCAATTTTTCTACTATGTATGAAGACAGCTCCATCTATTTTGTCCATCTACAGTATGTCACAAAAGTGAGTACACCCCTCACATTTTTGTGCTCTTCTTTGTTGTGGTTTAGACATTAATGGTTGCGTGTTGAGTTATTTTGAGGGAACAGCAAATTCGCACTGTTATATAAGCTGTACATTGCCTACTTTATGCTGTACAAAAGTGTTATACCTTCAGACTTTTCCCATGGAAAGATATCAGAAAAAATGTGAGGGGTGTACTCACTTTTGTGACATACTGTATGTACTGTGGTAACTGGGGATATATGACCTATCGTTGCCCTCTTACCTGTCAGTGCAGTAGCTCTAACCACCTCAGACAGGTAAATGCCAAGACTCCCTTCCGCCATTCCCCATCAGGCAGCTGGTGATGGACAGCTGGTCCGGGCAGTAACCATGGAGACCCACGGCGAGGCAGAACTATTGGAGTGTCGACTCCGTACGGAGGACCTGGTGAAACTGCAGAGCCTGTTCCCGGTAAGAAACAACTCGGCTTGAAAGTGAATATCAGCCATATTCTTGGGTGAATATGTGTCTAGAGTACTTTTTGAGAGATAAAGTAAGACATCTTGCGGGAGCAAGAAAAGCAGCCTGTACACTATTTCTTTGCGCAGCATCTTAAATATCTCCTTTGACCTTAGGGCGTGTGTTGCGGTTCTGTCTATTTGAAGCATTCACTTTTAGTGATGCTTTGTTTAGCGCTGGCAGCACAGGTAAACAGTGATGGAGGACCTGGTTTGGCCTTGGTCTGGTCACTGGATTGTCTGCTGCAGTCAGCTGTTATCTGTGGGACTTCTGTTCTGACCAGGATCCTTAAAAGAGATTTT
Source organism: Setipinna tenuifilis (assembly GCA_030347295.1). NCBI lineage: Eukaryota > Metazoa > Chordata > Actinopteri > Clupeiformes > Engraulidae > Setipinna > Setipinna tenuifilis. The sequence continues at coordinate 5,807,758 of CM059279.1, forward strand.
ATAATCTTAAGAAAAGCTCCCACAGACATCTGAAGGGTGTTTTTCTATCTCTCCATATCTTCGCCCACTCCTGGCTAGCACTACTACTGTCCCACTTATCAGCTTGACTGGCTCTGCTCTGGGTGGAAAATTGATTATCGCTTAAAGCAAGCCCGAGTATCTTAACAGAAATTTAAATAAATGAGTTCTATTTTTTTGCCGAATAAAGGGAAATTGATTTCTAACCCCTAAGCTCCTTGAGCACATTTTAATTAGTCTCTCCACATGTTTTTCGAGATTCATTCATGACCGGACGAATCTGTCCCATCTCACTCTCTCTTTATCTTGAGGTCCTGCTACGCTCTAATCTGAGTACACCTTACATTTCTCCTCGGGGAGTGGGGGGGGGGTGGGTTTCAGCCCCTGATGGATTTGATAGGGGTGTGCAGCCGGCGAGGAAGCTTTTTTTCTTCTGTCTCTAGCCAGCATATGTGAGTGAAGCTCATGTCACTAGCCACGTTTAGACTGTCGGACTGAAAACCGGTCTAACACGGGCCGTGCCACGCCCAGCACTTTCAGGTTGCCACGCCTGGGCACCAATAATGGTGCCGTGTTGAGGGCCGTTCCCGGCCTTACAAAAACACCTCCCGTCAAGAGCGGGGTGTACCTGTGACTCTAAGCATGACAGGGAGATGACCGTCATTTAAGCAAATGGGGACTGGACAGAAGTTATATGTGATATCGACTGTTTTTTTGGTTTCTGTTTTTGTCTTTGTCACATATTTCTGGATTTTTTACAATACATGGAAATATATTGATAAATACACTCCAGATATGTTGCATCAACACTATGGTAAACAGTAGCGCTGTCATAAAACATAACATAAACATTTCACTCCTATACAAATTTAAAACATTCACTCTTTCAACCCATTTTCACCCATGGTTAAAAAGCAAACAACACAATGACTTGACTCTCACAATGTGCTGTTTATTGAACACAAAATGCTGTATAAATCATCAGCACTGTGTGTCCTGTCCTGCAGCCCGTAGGCGACCTGGGCGAGGAGGAGGGCAGTCTGGGTCGTGAGGAGTTTGCGAAGCGGGCGTGGGCGGTGGTGGGCCGGGGTACGCCGGAGGAGTACGGTCGTCTGTTCGACAGCGTGGATGTGTCTCGGGAGGGCCGACTGGACTGGACGCGCCTGACCACCTTCCTCCTGCTGAAGCTGTGTGAGCAGGACGAGCAGACGCGGGCCGCCACCGTACCCCGATGGAGGACCCCCCGGACGCTGCCCTCCCCACACAGAGAGCCCATTCAGGTGGCCTAATGACCCCCCGTGTGTGAGCATGTGAGTGTGTGTGTGTGTGTGTGTGTGTGTGTGTGTGTGTGTGTGTGTGTGTGCGTGTGTGTGTGTGTATACTGTACTGTGTGCGTGGGCGAGGTGTGTGAGCATGTGAGTGTGTGTGTGAGCATGTGAGTGTGTGTGTATATTGTACCTGTGTGTGTGTGTGAGGTGTGTAGGCTGTGGGGAAACTGGTCCCAGTACAGACTGAACCCCTCCACACGCACGGCCTTCTCGGAACACAGGCTCGGTGGGTGCAGGCAGGTCCACACTGGGGCTCTCCTCCGCCAGTTGGAGGCCCCCCAGGTCACTGACCCTCCCCCAGAGGGAGCCCATTCAGGTGGCCTGGAATGTTTTTTTCATATTTTTAATTTTTCAGATCCAACTGCACAGCATATGATGTTACAAACATACAATTATTCAGGTGGCCTGGAAGATTTTTAAAAATATTGTCATACTTCAGATGTGGCTGCACAGCATGTGGTGTTACAAACATACGACCTCTATAACTGGCCTGGTAAACCAGCCCCTCGTAGTATGCTTCATTTCGTACAGAGAGTCTAGCTGTGCTTCCATTGACATGGTTGCTGTGATGTGATGTTACAAAAATGCGACCTCTATAACTAGCCTGGTAAAGCAGCTCTTCGTACTATGCTTCATTTCGTACAGAGGGTCTGGCTGTGCTTCCATTGACATGGTTGTCTCAGGCAGCATCTTGCCTGACCAATTAGCGAACAAGTTCTTATATACAGTCAATGGTTTGTTCTGTCAAAAATTCCAGCATCACAACCCAAAGATACAAGATCAATCAAGATCCCAGCAAATCAATCAGCTGAACAAAGACTTCAAGCCCCTTTAACTTCTTGTAACATCCCATCTCTTATCAGTCAGTTCATTACCTCCTCCAAGAAGGCTATGTTTTTGGCTGCGCTTGTCTGTCTATCTGTCTGTTAACTCAAAAAGTACTGAAAGTATCATTCTGAAATGTTGACAGTATGTCGGTATTGTGACTGCCTTGAGGTGCTTTTTTTTTAGTAAATATCGGTTTATTGGTTACATCACCAAATAAATGGGAAGTCCCATTGACAAAGAAAGGAGGGTGGGGTGGGGGGGGGGGGTGAGGGGGTGGTGGTGGTTGAACTGCTTGACAGAGGTCCGCACTGTCCGAGTGCTTTTCTAGTTGTACTTATTTTGCCCCTCACACACACAGGCGGTGGTGCTCTTGCGCAACCCCAGCCGCTACCTGACCCTGAGCAAGGACGGGGTGCTGGGGCTGTGGGGCGAGGAGCTGGGCCTCCTCAGGAGCCTCCGGCTGACCAACGACACGGTCAAGCCCAAGGACCTCTGGGCCACCGCCATGGTGGTACTGCCCAACGTCCACAAGGTAAAGGCACACTTATTACTCAGTTATTACTGCTCTTTTATTTTCTTTTTTCTTTCTTTCTTTTTTTGAGTGGGTGATTCCCATTTGTCATTGTAATCTCAGCACACCACACACACACACACACACACACACAGTGCGTGCACACAGCGAAACGTCTCAGCCTCTGCATTTAACCCATCACACGTGTGAGCAGGGGGCTGCCATGGCAACCGCGCCCCGGGAGCAGTGCCTGGGGATGGTGCCATGCTCAGGGCACCTCAGTCACAGGGGAGGATGGAAGGAGAGCGCTGGTCAGTCACCCCCCCCCCCCCCCCCCCCCCCCCACACACACACACCCCTTTCCACCTGTCGGTGTAAGGAAGTGAAGCTGTGACCCTTACGACTCCTTAACTGCTAGCCCATGATTGCCCACTTTTACTCCATTCACTCCTTGTTCTCTTTCTCTCTCTCAGTCTCTCTCTCTCTCAGTCTCTATCTTTCTCTGTATTTCTCTCTCTCTCTCTCTCTCGCTCACTCTCTCTCTCTCTGTCTTTCTCTCTCTCTCTCTCTCTCTTCCTCTCTCTCTCACTTTCCCTCTCTCTCTACCTATCTCTCTCTCTCTTTCTCTGTCTCTCTCTCTGTCCATCTCTCTCTCTCTCATTCTTCTGTTCCATTTCTCCTCATCAGGTTTTGTCAGTTCTTAGAGACTTTCTGTCACTTCTCAGAGACTTCTCTGCTTCTTTCTCCATGTGCTGACACATTCACATATGTTTCAGTCTTACATAAGTTAATTCAATGTCATTGAGACTGTGAAAAAGATTTTTGTGCTGTACAACTATTTTGCGCTTCTTCAGAATTAACTAAAAAAGCGAATTATTCCATGTATAATTTTATTTTACTTTTGCATTTTGTCCTTTGAAAAAGATCGCATGATTGCATGTTTATCATACCTTTTACTCCTTTTTGCCCCGTGTCTTTTTGTTCTTTTTGTTTACACTTGAATAAATGCTAAAAAGGCATCTCATCCCATTCCTGCATCCTATCTCCGCACATGAGAGCGCTGACGAATATAGCTCAGCACGGTGACTGTTGAATATTGAAAAGCAGCATTTGTATATCAAAGGGAGCAGTGCACCTATCTTTCCCAGGACACTTTGTGTTCGACCTCAGCCGGGCTCAATGACTCACATTCCCTAACTATAGCGGTACTTGAAGTCCCTCACAACCTCCACTCCTCCCTCCCTCCCATCCCCCATCTTCTCCTTCCCTCCCTCCCTCTCTCTCTTCTGCCATCCTTTTCCTTCCTCTTGTCGTTTTCAGGTTGCAGTTGCCTTCACCAGTAAAGAGATCTGTTTCTATGACCTGCTATCTAAGCAGGAGTTTGGCTGTCAGTATAAAGTGCAGGGCCTGAAGCACACTCCCATCACCCTGCACTACTGGTTCGACCCAGAGGATCCCGATCAGGCTGTGCTGAGTGTGGGGGACGTGGGAGGGAAGGTGAGATGGAGGTGGGGGTGTGGGTGTGGAGGTTGGGATCAGATGATTTCCTATAGCTATAGCTTCAAAGGTATTTTCACTTGGCGAAGCATATTCTTGAATGAACTTACTTCTGTGAACTCAGCTGCATACTATCCTTGGATACAGTTTGCCATTAAAAAAAAAAAAGTGATCCACAGGTTACAGTTGGAGTAACCAGGTGTGCACATCATTTATTAAAGTAGGTGTTGGACCTAAAAAAGAAGTATTGAAAAAGTTGCTACAGTGAGCGTGAAGGCAGTTGGAAAGCGTACACTGTAGCAATCCATTACACTTGGATTACAAATGGAAGTGCCTTCACCAGGCTAATGCCTTCACCAGGCAAACAGAAATTTGCCTCTGCCTCAGCTTCCACACCCGATGTAGCCTATAAGTTACAGTCGTCATCAGACATGTTAATGCTCCTGTATTGCATCTGTATGTGTGTGTGTGTGTGTGTGTGTGTGTGTGTGTGTGTGTGTGTGTGTGTGTATGTGTGTGTGTGTGTGTGTGTCTCTGTGTGCGTGTGTGCGTGTGTGTGTGTGTGTGTGTGTGTGTGTGTCTCTGTGTGCGTGTGTGTGTGTGTGTGTGTGTGTGTGTGTGTGTCTCCTGTAAGGTGAGTGTGCTGTGTTTCCGGACGGCTCTGATCGCCCTGTTCGAGAGGCCCAGCGGTGCGGTGGAGCAGGACGTCACCATGGTGATCCAGTGGGCGGAGCTAACGGAGGGCCAGCACAGCTCCTGCTGTGACATCATCACACACGCGGCCCACGGCCTCAGCTGGGTCCGCAGAGGTGAGCTCTGACCACACACACGCACGCACACACACACACACACACACACACACACACACACACACACACACACTTAAACTGGCCTTACTCACGGCGGTCAATATCTCACTCTATTGCATTACTATAAATACTGCACACAGCAAAAATCTCAGAGTTAATTTCCTAGTGTTCAGGAAAAGTGTTCATTTAAGAGTGTAAGTGTCAAATTAAGAGTTGAAATTACACTGCAAAAAGTTGATTTAACGGTAAAGGAGTTAAATATGTAAGGGATGAGTGTTAAATTAACACTACAAAGATTGGGAGAAAATAAACACTGGCATAGTGTTAAAACGGACTCTCTCAGAGTTTATTTAACGCTACAGAATTTGTTGTGTAGCAGAGAAAGCTCAGCTTCAGATGGCTGTATTGCCAAGTTGAGGAGGGGGAGCTGAGCTCTGGAGGGCTGTGACCAAATAAACTCTAAACTCTGGCTGTTAACCTGGTGCATTTTACCTCCTGCACCAGTGATGTGCAACCTGTACTTAGAAGTTACACACAGCTATATAGTGTACCACACCTTTCAAATAAGCGTGCCCCACCTGTGCCCTAAATACAGGTCATTTTAAAAACTCCTCTACAGAGTGCGGATTACCCCTCCATAATTTTACATTTTACTTTAATTACATTAACATGTCGGTACCCCCCAACCCTGCTATTGTTGTCTCTTTGGGGGGTACATGGTCTTGATTGGGGGTACCATACCCCCCAGTACCCCTGTAATTCGAACTATGCTCCTCTACCTGGCTGAAGAGTTGTGCTCATTTAAAGCAGCTGATTTAATGATTGGCTGGAGGAACCAATCTGTGGAACTGGACTGGTACTGGAGAGAAGAGAGAGAGATCACTCCATGGCCATCACTGCCTTGCATGCTTAAGCACATTGTGACTGCTTCATGCCATAGGCATTTACATGACAGCAGACACTTCATGCCATCAGCATTTGCATGGCAGCATAAACATTTTTGTTTCAAAATCCCAAGGCACTGGTATGATTACAGCCAAGCCCGGATCATCGCACAGGCTTCATATGGCTTAAGCCTAGGGGCCCCGCCTCTCAGGGGGCCCCCAATTGGTCAAAAAAATAACATCTTTAATATTCATTGGCTCAAAACCATGTGAGAGGGGGGCCCCTGACCATGGGGCGGGGGGTTGTAGCCTAGGGGCCCCTGACCATGTTAATCCAGCCCTGATTACAGCATGTCTGAGCCTCTCTGATGTTTCAGTACATTCTGGGCTTAACTGTGTGAGTCCACCATTAACATCTGATGGTCAGCTGCTGGATGTTTTCAAGCAGTAGCGGTTTTAGGCACGGGCGAACCGGGCAGCCGCCCGGGGCGCCATTTCGTGGGGGGCGCCACGAGCGCTTGGGGAAAAAAAATTAAATTAAAAGCTCTGTTTGTCATATCGCTGCAACCGGCACAATGGCGCCCCCTGCAATGCTGCAATCGGCACAATGGCGAACTGCAGGCGCCCTTGCTTCCTGAGAAGGTGGCATGCACAGAAGCGCGTGTCTCTCTGTCTCGGGGGGGGGGTGCTGAGAGGTGGTGTCGCCCGGGGCGTAAAACACTATAGAACCGCCACTGTTTTCAAGCATCAGTCTGCCTGGGCACAGAAATTCACCATGATTGACATGTGTGCATGTGTGCACCTCT
>CM059279.1:5819438-5824438 GCA_030347295.1 Setipinna tenuifilis
TCTAGTTCACCGGTCCTGTCCTGTTTCTCTGGCTCAATGCAGCTTTTATTTCTCTCTTTTTGCCCGAGTCTTTATTGTGGGCATGACATGAGAGTCAAGTCAAAGTACTTTACTGCTTTACTTTCCCAAAACATCCTGATGACTAGTGGCTTAGTTTCACTTCATGTGCCTCTCTCTTTCTCCTGTCTCTAATCCTCTCTCCTAACAGCAAACAGGCACACAGACACACAGAGACACACACAGACATACACACAGACATACACACACACACACGCACACACACACACACACACACATGCACATATGCACACACACACGCACACAGAGGCATACACACACATGCATACACACACATGCTCTGTTTTCAAGATGGTCTTGGAAAAACACCTCCAGCTTCCTCTACATGTTGCCTGACTCTGCGACTATCTGCCCTGCTCAGTGAGGTTCCTAGGCCCACTGGAGGCTGTCGTGTCCTGCACAAACCACCCCTTGCTTGGTTTTCCTATCTAAGGGGGAATATTTGTGCCCGATATATGTAGGTTTCACTGATGCACACACACACACACACACACACACACACACACAGGCAACACACAAATGCATACACACACACACACATGCATACACACACACACACACTCAAAAACACCTCCACCTTCCTCTCTATGTTGCCTTACTTTGTGTGTGTCTCCCCCCTGCTCAGTGAGGTTCCTGGGCCCTCTGGATGCAGTTGTGTCCTGCACGTGGAGCTGCCCTGGAAGCCTGGTGCTGGCATGGAGGGAGACCAAAGGATCCCCCCTCAGGGTCACCCACTTCAACACCCACACAGGGATCAGCGACCTGGACTACCACCCCAGCCTCAATCTCATAGGTACACACAAAGATCAACACCTTAAAGGTTCTTCACTTAAAATAAGCTATTAGAAAGATCCCTACCCATGCCTTATGGCCATGCAGATTCTAATTTTGAACAAAACTGAAAAGAATAGAAGCACTGAACTATAGCGAGCCCTAGCTGTAGCGAGCAGTAGGTACACACACACTAACTAACTAACTAACTAACAAATCTAGAATCTAACATCAGACATCCCAACCTGCAGAAAGTAATTTCAGGGAGGTCAACAACACACCATTTGCGTGAGTTGCGGGATATATATATATTTTTTGTAACTTTATTTTAAGTTTTCACAGTTATACAGACAGTAACAGCAACCCATATCCCACCCACCCAAGAGTACACATGACACATACAATATTAAGTCTGATACAATAATTTGAATGCAAGGAGTTGCGGGAGATTTTGCATTACTTGCGGGCGTCCGGGAGTCGCTTTTTACGTAAATGCGGGAGACTCCCAGAGGTCGCGGGACACTTGGGATGTCTGTAACATAGATCGGCTTTATTATACTATATAGAGCTGTCTGCCCTTCAGGGTCTGTATTGGCTACTGTCACAGTCTCAATGTCAAAGGTACACACAGCTCCAGTATCCTATAGCCAATCTAGAAGCTAACATAGCTCTGTTATATTATTGTATTGAGCTGTCTGCCCCTACAAGGTCTGTATTGACTGTACTTCTACAACTTATATTCTTCCATGGAAGTTTTGAAGTTTTGGTCTTTCAGATAAGATAATGTTACATCTCCAGCTTCTAGCCAGACCTTTCAGCTACACATATACCCATTATAGAGTCCACAGGCAGTGGGTTCTGAAGGTCACTGCCACACAGTAGCGGTTTTAGGCACAGGCGAACAGGGCAGCCAGCCGGGGCGCCATTTCGTGGGGGGTGCCACGAAATGGCCACTGATGGGTACTGAGAGGTGGTCTTGCCTGGGGAGTAAAACACTGTAGAACCGCCACTGCTGCCACACATAACACATTCACGTCCTGTCTCTGTCCATGGCTGCCTTGCTAACTGCTCCATAGCCACGGCGGGCCTGAACAGCCACGTGTACCTGTGGAACCCCTATGTTACCTCCAAGCCCGTGGGCGTGCTCAGAGGACACATGAGCGGCGTGGTGGCCGTGCAGTTCGTCCTGGCCAAGAAACAGCTGCTCAGCTTCTCCAAAGACAAGGTAACCTGCAGATCTCTGAATGTATGTACAGTATGTCACAAAAGTAAGTACCCCCCTAACATTTTTGTACTTTTTTATTACATCTTTCCATGGAAGACGTCTAAAGATATAACACTTTTACAATGTAAAGTAGGCAGTGTACAGCTTACATCGTATCAAAGTGTTATATCTTCAGACTTATCACATGGAAAGATATATTAAAAAAGTGTACAAAAAGGGGTGTACTCACTTTTGTGACATACTGTATATGTTTGCATATGTGATATACATATATAATGTTTATTGTCACTTTACGTCCCCCCTACCACCACCACCCATTCTACTTCCCTTTGTCAGGTAGCCATCCTCAAACTACATTCTAGCCACTTTACTCCTCCCTCCCCATGCACAGTTTTAGGCAAACAATCACTAATTTCACTGCATGTCCTACTCTACCCAGTATGTCTATGCATGTGACAATAAAACATTCTTGTATCCTTGTATCGTTGTATCCTTGATGTGTGCGTGCTGCTGGACATCTTAATTTGCTTTGGGATAAATAAAGTATCTCCACTACTCTACTAAAATCTACAGATGTGTACAAAGTAGGCCATGGTTGGCTAAAGGTCAACACCTTAAAGGTAAAAATAAGCTATTAGAAAGACTCCTACCCATACCTTATGCCTTATGACTTTTTGCAGATCCCAGTGTTGAACAAAACTGACAAAAAAACAGCTAAAGATAGAAGTACATGGTGAGCCCTAGCTTGTAAGAAAATTTGAAGACAATAAGACAATATGAGCAGTAGTGTTTAGGTTATTTGAACAGACACATACACACACACACACACACACACACACACGCACACACACACGCACACATATACACACACACACGCGCGCACGCACACACACACACACGCACACATATACACACACACACACACACACACACACACACACACATGGACCCGATTGTAGTACCCTCAGTCCTGTAACGGGGTCACCTAGTCTCTAATTGCAGTGTGTCCTAAGGGTGGTGTTGGGCAGCCACTGTGAAAGCAATAGAGTGTTCAAAATTACACTGTCTCCATCCTTCAGCAACGCTTTTGTCCCCCCCCACCCCCCCCCCCCCCCCCCACCCCCACAACTCAACTGCTGTTTTGGGCAAAACTGAATTTAAAGTCTTGATACTCTTGAGTTGTCTCGTTCCTAAAGACTATGCCCTGGCGTGTCCTGTAGGAGTCCTTCCATCATTATAATCAGAGTTTCCCGCTGTTTCTCTGAGGCCATAATTGGAGCTAATTTATTTCAGTGAAGAATTGCACTGAAGAGGAGACAGGAAAGAAACAACGTCGGGGAGGGAGATTGAGGGAAACTATTGGCAGTGGAGAAAAGGAAGGCTGTGAGCTGTTGACTGTTAAAGCACTGGAATGAATGCCTTCATCTTCTTTTTGTTTCTTCTTCTTCTTCTTTTTTTCTTCTTCTTTTGCCCCCTCTCTCTTTGCCTCTTTTCTGAGGAGACAGTCATTTGTCTTCCTGTTATGGGGGGTAGGGATATTCTCTGATATGCTGGCTTACTTTAGTTTTGTTACTACATATTTTTACTCCCTGTTGTGATCAAAGTTTTTTCTGTCTACATTTTCTGTGTCTCTGTCTCTGTCTCCCTCTCTCTCTCTCTCTTTCTCTCTCTCTCTCTTTCTGTCTCCCCTCCCTCTCCTGTTCTCTCACCTCTTATATGTCATTTTCTCCTTCTCTGTCTCCCTCTCTCTCATTCTTTCTCCCCTCCCTCTCCTGTTCTCACTTCTTGTGTGTCATGTATCACTTCCAATTTTTTTCCACAACAACAAGCACACAAGCTATGCCTGATAGTGTAACACATAAACGCATAAAACAAACGCTTACCCAAACACAACCACAAAGCTACATGTCTCTCCTGCGCAGGTGCTGCGACTGTGGGACGTCTCCAGCCAGCTGTGCGTTCAGCGTGTGGCGGCGGCCATCTTCCCCAAGACGCAGGAGTGCCAGACGCTGCTGCTGTTTCGCGAGGAGCACGGCCGCCTGCTCCTGTCCTTCAACGGCCAGCTGCTGCTGCTGGAGGCCCGCAAGGAGCCCGGCAGGAGGGTGACCAGCCACCAGAGCCCCGTCACCTGCGTCCTCTACAACGCCCTGTTCCGCCAGGTGGGGGCAGTGTGGAGCCGCGCTGGAGAGAGGAGAGAGATGAGAGGCACTCTGCCGGCCCGGTTGCCCGGTCGCCTGGTGACAGCTGGGCTGTTGTAAATGAGAAGGAATGGGCCCGGCCCCAAGTCTTATCATTCAACCGTGAAATGTTAGCTGGCATAATTCTTCTTCATAAAAAAAACAACCTGATATTCACCAGATCACATGTTTGATTGGCTCAAGTGTTTTGGAATGTCTTGAGGTAAATTGTTGAACCTGCTGACATATGTCTCAAGAGATGTGGAGAGTGTGGAGATGGTCTCAAGAGGTAAACAAAACAAGACTCTTGTCTGTCTTTCACATAAATAAATGCTTCTCTTCCCTCCCCCTCCCCCTCTCTTTCTTTCTTTTTCTCTCTCATTTACACACACACACACACACACACACACACACACACACACACACACACACACACACGTTCAGGTTATAAGCAGTGACACCAGCTCCACCATAACATGCTGGCTCATGGACACAGGTCAGAAGGTCAAGCAGTTTACCCGTTGTCATGGAGACGCTGAGATTTCCACCATGGCACTGGATGGCACTCAGACTCGCCTGTTTACGGCAGGCACTGATGGACTAGTGAAGGTACGCTCACAGAGTCTTAAATAAAAAACAAACAAACTGCATCTTTTTTATATTGTGTTTCCCAGCATACAGTATTTCACAGCATATTTACTGTTTCCTAATGTACATGACACCTGCCCAGCATATAAGGTGTTGTCAGA
>CM059279.1:5829438-5839438 GCA_030347295.1 Setipinna tenuifilis
CAGGAGAGGCTGGCTTGTGTCTCTGCTGTGCTCAGATAGATAGTTTTTCTGTGTCCTGTACCGTTAGGCAGGCTGTGTTTGAGTCTTTGTGCTGAGGCACGTGCCTGAGCTGAAACAGCAGGAGTAAACAGACTAACTAACAGCCCTGAGCACCGCTAAGCGCCAAGACTTCCACCCGCGGAGGATTCCGGCGTGTCATCTAGTCCGTGAGCCAATCAGCTTTAATTAGGGGCGTGTCACTTACTCGCAACAGCCAGGAAGAGGTGACAGGAAGGAGAGGGGAGGGCACAAGAGAGGAAGACGGCGAAGCGGTGTGTGTGTGTGGGTTTTGGGGGGGGGGTCGGGGGCTGGGCGGTGGGTGAGTGGGTGAGAAGGTCTTGTCTCGCTATCTGAATTTCATATTTTTTAAGTGTTACTCAAGAAACACCCCAAATAGAGACAGCTTGCTCAGCTATATTCACTAAAAGCTCCATATCGCATCCTGGTGTTCCAACATACTGTAAGCACAGATAAGTGATCCAGTGTACCAGTAGGACGGCATGCGTACGCACATGTCACTGCACCTGATGCTGCAGTTTTAGCTTGATAGCAGAGAGCACTTCATTTCTATGAGGAGAACTTTGTGTGTGTGTGTGTGTGTGTGTGTGTGTGTATGTATGTGTATGTGTGCGGGTGTATGTACATATGTATGGGTGTGTGAGCATGTGTGTGTGTGTGTGCAGTGTGTGTGTGAACCTGTGTGTGTGTGTGTGTGTGTGTGTGTATGTTTGTGTGTGCACGGATGTATGTATGTGTGTGTGCAGGTGTATGTATATATGGTTGGGTGTGTGAGCATGTGTGTGTGCGGTGTGGGTGGTTGTGTGTGTGTATCTGTGCTGACACAGTGCTTTTTGGAGGCACCTTTTCAAGACCAAGAGCAGGCCGAGACAAAGTTGGGGAAGAAAAGCGTAGGGTGGGGGTGGGGGTGCAGTAGGGTGGAGGTGGGGGTGGGGGTGCGGTAGGGGGTGGTGGATGGTACAGAAGGAATAAATTCTGCACCGTGAGCAGAACTAACAACCTATTTGCAGAAAAAAAAGTTAGAGAGCTCCTCTCTTTCTTCCTCTCTCTCTTTCTTCCTCTCTCTCTTTCTTCCTCTCTCTCTTTCTCCAGCGTGCCCTTCCCCTTCCCCAGCCCTGCGTGTGGCAGAGGCTCCTCTGGATTATTCTAATGCCCAAATTAAATTATGTTTATTAACGCATGCTGAGGATGAAGCAGTAGCAGGCCTGAATCAGAATGCAGGGGGAACATTTGGCTGCTGGGAGGGTGGGGTGGGGGTGGTGGTGTGCGTAGGAGTTGGGGTGGGGGTGTGCATGGGGGGGGGGGGGGGGGGGGGGGTGTGCATAGGGGTGGTGGGATGGAGTCAGAATGCAGGGGGAACATTTGGCTGCTGGGAGGGTGGGGTGGGGGTGGGGGTGTGGGTGTGCGTAGGGGTGGGTGTGCAGTGGGGTGGGGTGGAGTGGGTGCTTCTCTTCTCCCTCATCAATATTCAGCCGCTGCTCCACGCTGGCGAGTCGCACACGCGCGCCGCATTCACAGAGCCAGACAGAGCTGGAGCCGAGCTGTCAGCCTCTTTTTTCTTCCCTCCTTCGCTCCCTCCCTCCTTCCCTCCCACCCATCATCCATCCATCCCTCTCTCCCCTTCTCTCCCCTCCCTCCCTCCCTCTCGCTCCTCCCTCCCCCCCCATCGCTCCTCTTTTCACTCTTGTGTCAATCCTCACCGCTCCATTTTTTTTCCCCTTACTTCTCTTCACATTTCCAGTTCAAGGAGGCTTTTAGGAGGAGGCGTGTTTGTGTGGAGGTGACTCCTTGTTGTAATCGACTGCTGCTGCTGCTGCTAGCGCTGACGGCTGCTCCGGGGCTCTTTCGGCAGACGTGCGCTATCAGTTACTCCAATCCGAGTGCCCTTCCTTTCACTTTACAACAGAGGAACATTCGCACCGCACACTGTTACTAAAGACCCGAACGCTGTTATCCAGCCCATTACCAGGGGGAGCGCTACACTTTGAGAAATGACTTGCAGATGCCAGGGCCAAGCACCTGCATGGTGAAGCCTGGAAGCTAGATGTATGACTGAGAGAGTGGCGGTCAGGTTATTTTTTCTTTTCTTTCTTTCGGGCAGGGAGATTGACTTTGTGCGGTTGGCCGAACGTCTTTGCGGGTCTGTGACCGCACCCCGCAGCACTCCTGTGACCTCACACATGTATTAGCTGCCTTCATTAGCGCTTAGCTTAGCGCAGAGTCACTGGAACAGACAAGAGTTGGAAAAGATAAAGAGGGTGAGAGATCAGCCAGAAAGGGAGGAACGGAAAGAGGGAGAGAGAGAGAAAGAGAGAGAGAAGGATGGTTAGGGAGAGAGAGAAAGGGAGAGAGGGAGATACTGAGGAAAAGACGAGTTGGAAAAGATGGAAAGAGAGGGCGAGAGATTAGTCACAAATGGAGGGAGAGAAAGAAGGAGAGAGAGAGAGAGAGGGAGGAAAAGAGGGGGAGAGAGAGCGAGAGAAGGAGGGTGGGAGAGGGAGAGAAAGGGAGGTACAGTCGGAGAGAGGAAGAGGAAGAGAGTGCGGTGTAAAGAACCTTGGGTAAGTGTGGCCACTGGGCACCTGAATAATGCAGCTCCACGGCCGCCTCTCATTTTCTCCCACCCAAGACCCTGAGATGGAGGATCTGAGACATTAGTCTTCCTCATTGTCATTTCAAGCCTGTCTGCACTGGGGGGCTGGGGCTGGGGCTGGAAGTGGGAGTGGGGCCGGGGCTGGGAGTGAGGCTGGGGCTGGGGGCTGGGGGCTGGGGCTAGGGCTGGGAGTAGGGCCAGAACCGGAGACCTTGCAGAGTAACTTTAAACTCCCTCTTTCCTTCCTCTCTACGTAGGGAGCTACGATGGTGAGATCACAGTGTGGAACAACAGCACAGAGAACGCCCTGCGCAAGCTGCGGGCAGACGGCCAGCAAGGTCTCCGACCCAAACCAGGTTTGAACCAGAACACAGCCGCTAGCCTCACTTCTCGCTAGCCTCACTTCTCGCTAGCCTCACTCTCGCCCCCACACCTTCAGAGCTATTGATCTCTCTTTCTCTGTCCCTATGTGGAAGTACATATGTCTGTAGAGTCCCTCCCTCGGGAAACTTATTCAGACATGCACCTCCCTGTATGTATATAGGTTGTCTGCTTACTCTGTGTCCCTTTACACCTCTGTTTGCTTGTTATGTCCTCCTTTTTGTAAGTTGCTTTGGATAAAAGCGTCTGCCAAATGCAATGTAATGTAGAGTTTCTGTAATGAAGGTTGTGGGCACAGGTGTCAATCCCGGGTTCAGGAAGTAAAAACCCTGCCACGTTTTCCTTCTAACCCAGGTGATTTCACTGAGTAGCTGATCTACCTGTCTTGAGAGCTTGTTATGATCAGCTGATTCAGAGCCGGTTGGATCAAATTTGTGGCAGGGATTTTACTTTCTGAACCCGGGATTGACACCTCTGGTTGTGTGTGGCTGTGCAGATGGCGTGCCACTGAGGTCTAATCAGTCAGCCCCTCCTGACCGGCCCTCTGCTCCCTCTACTCCCTCTGACTCATCACTGCCCCCTGCTGGCCAGGGGTCCCCAGAGGACTGCCATGCCGTCACCAAGCTCTTCTTCCTGGAGAGGCCCAAAGGGGTGACCGCAGCAGGTATGTTATCACAGTCAAGCATCACTTGAAGACTCGCATCTTGGGCTATCGATCTCAGTTCACCCGAGAGAAGATGATGAAGTCGGTTGTTGCCATTTGAACAATACTGTCATTGCGAGAAGAAACACTTTCAGGCTAGTTGTTTAGGTGCGTATAGATGTTTGTAGATAGGTATAATATTTTTAATGTGTGTAATCAGTTTAACACTCAAATCTGGGGTTATCACTCTAAGTTCACACAGATAAGAAGTCAGTTGTCACATTTGAACAATACGTATAAACAAGCATGACAAGCACTTGTTGCAGGGTACTTGTATAAGAGCCTATAGATCTCCTGATGGTTGCTTAGGAACAGGGTCATACAGCTCTCTGACAAAATAGGGGTTGGAATGACTCTCGGGCAAAAGGTAGATTATCTGATTTAAAAGTTGAACACTGTCCACTCTGCTCCACTCCAGTCTGAATCCAATCTACAGTCATGCTCAACCCAACATTAGGACATTCCTACAGTCCTGCTGCCTGTGTGTGTGTTTGCGTGTGTGTGTGTTTGTGTATGTGTGCGTGTACGTGTGCATGCATGTGTGTGTGTGTGTGTGTGTGCCTGTGTGCATTTGTGTGTGTGTGCATGTGTGTGCGCACCTGTGCATGTGTGTGTGCGTGTCTGTGTGTGTGTGTGTGTGTGTATATATGTCTTTAGGTGGTGCAGACCTGGTGTCGTGTGGTATGTCTGGCCTGGTGCGGTTCTGGAACACGGCCCAGTGCATCCTGGTGGCTGAGTTTGTGGCCCATAAGAGGTCCGGCTCCATCGTGCTGACGGTGGACGCAGGTGGGAAATACCTGGTGACAGCGGACGTGCATGGGGGAGTGAAGGTCTGGGACGTACAGGTGAGCCGGAGTGAAAAACAGACACCACCTATGGGAGTGGAGTGGCATTGACACCCCTCACTCTATTTGACTCCTTACATTATATTACATTACATTACATTCCATTAGCCGATGCTCTTATCCAGAGCAACTTAGGCCACTTAGTGATTCAGGCACAGGGACACCACCTATGGGAGTGGAGTGGCATTGACACCCTTCGCTCTATTTGACTCATTATATTCCACTACATCACATTCCATTCCATTAGCTGATGCTCTTATCCAGAGCAACTTAGAGTGATTCAGGCACAGGGACAGTCCCCCCTGGAGCAACGTGGGGATAGATGCCTTGCTCAAGGGCACTTCAGCCATGCATACAGGGTGCAGGAGAGTGTTGGTTATTCACTCCCTCACCCACTTGTGCCTACTTGTATGGGAATCGAATCCCCGATGCTCTGATCCCGAGACCAACTCCCCAAGGCCACAGCTGCCCCAGTACAGTACAGTACAATAACACACTCACTGTGTGGTGCTCCTGTGTGATGTGAGGTGTGCTATGGGGAGGGGGGGGGGATTATTTCTGTATCATTAACAAATAATTATAGAAATGCCTGAGGGCTTACATTCGAATGTAGTTTTTAAACAGTAGTTAAAATAGTTCATATTTAACAATAGTGAAAATAAAAATTATAATTAAATCTCATAATACAATTCAATTCTAAGAATATATATTGGAACATGTAAGATTTACAAGATAAACATGACAATTCCACAAAGTCATTCAGTTCACGTGTCGACGAGTATGTGTTTGCAACATTCTACATTATTTTGATAGAATGCTACGATGACATTCCAATCACATTCCAATGTCTGGCCTCGTGTGCCTGAGAAATGTATTCCACACACCCTGCCGCCGACAAGGCTGGTATTCATTTCTGCTGTGGTATTCCTCCTGTTGACTGCAGGCTGGAAGCGCCCTGGTTGTCCTTGAGAGACAAAGCAACCCTGACAATATTTGCGCGTGATTGATGAGCAAGGGGGCTGTTTGTCAATTCCCCCCTAACTTTCCACAAAATAACCAGGCATCTCCATGAGGATGGATCGGATTCTCATTTGCCATTTTTTACTACTACATTCACTTGTGGGTGATTTGTGGTCGTACATTTACATCGTAGACAGCCCCCCTTTTTCTAGCTTTAATTGCCAGATAGACTCCTGTATGAATAGGCATGGCTTGTCTGAACAGGAGAGAGTTAAGACCCCTGTGTCTTTTCCCATGACTGAGCATGTGTGCTGCAGCACATTGAAAACCCGCTGGGGGGAAAAAGGCGGGGGGTGGGGGAGGGGGGGGGTTTGTAGGACAGATAAATTGTAAACTGCAGACAAAGTAATCGAAAAATGATGTACATGATGCTTGTAAAATCCTTCACGTCGTGTCGATAAACGCTAGAAAAATGTTGCCCCATGATGACCTGAGGCCCTGATGTCCACTGCGATTGATTGATGTGTCTGTCTGCCGACATCCTTATTTGCACCTCCCTAAGCCAGCGAGTGGTCAGCGAGCCCCCCCCCCCCTGTGTGTGTGTGTGTGTGTGTGTGTGAGTGTGTGTGTGTGAGTGTGTGTGCGTGTGTGTGTGTGTGTGTGTGTGTGTGTGTGTGCGTGCGTGCGTGCATGCATGTGTGTGTGTGTGTGTGTGTGTGTGATTGGTCTTGCGTGGTTGTATTGATCCCCTTGTCTCTGTCTCAGGACTACTGCCCCCGGCCCAGTGATGGAGTGCTCAGACAGGCCCCCAGGCTCCTGGCCACACTGCGACCCCACCTGGACTCCATCATGCACCTGGAGACCTGTATCCATGGAGACCAGCTCTTCCTGCTGTCCACCTCCATCGACTGCACTGTGGCCCTCAGCTACCTGCCAGGGCACTGTGTGGGGATCTTCGGACAGGTGAGTAACAATGTGCAAACAACAACAACAACAACAGCAACAACAACAACATCAGCAGTAACAACAACAACAACATCAGCAACATCAGCAGCAACAACAAAGCTGCAAATAATTAACGGATGAGTTGCATTACTAAAAAGGTCA
The DNA here is from genome assembly GCA_030347295.1 of Setipinna tenuifilis. Lineage (NCBI taxonomy): Eukaryota > Metazoa > Chordata > Actinopteri > Clupeiformes > Engraulidae > Setipinna > Setipinna tenuifilis. Next base: position 5,836,085 of record CM059279.1, read on the forward strand.
CATACTCTTGTGTGCAGCTGACAAGTTACCTTAGACAAGTTAAAATGTGCCTCTTTCTATGAATATGCATTTCCTAAAAATTCCAGAGTTTGACACTCAGACGAACTTAGCGATATGATATCAAATTTCAAACTGTGTCAGTATGTGTTAAGCCTGGCCTAGGGCTGTGCTTTGGAGGCAGACCTTATTTGAGTGTATATTTGTGTGTGTGTCCCTTCCTGTCTGTGTGTGAAGCAGTAGTGACACACTTCCCTTGCACTCACACACACACACACACACACACACACACACACACACACACACACACACACACACACACACACACACTAGTGATCACAAGCACACACACACACTAGTGATTACACACACACTAGTGATCACAAGCACACACACACACACACACATGCACACACATACACATGCACGGTGGCTTGACAGATGCCCTGTGGTAGCTGCCATGGACAGTAGATTCCATCAATTCTCTGATCCCTGCCATCCCACCTGCTACCACTAGGAGGAGCACTGGCGCCTTGGCAGGGTAGAGTGCACCCTCCCAAACGAGGTGCAGGATGAGGAAGGAGAAGAAGGAGAAGATGGTGAGATGACCCCTGCATCACCCCTCACTCCTCAGGGGCATGGCAGTGCTGAAAGTGTGGAACCCCAAGGCTCTGCCCTCCTAGGTGAAGAGATCACCCTGGCTCAGGAGACAGATCACTTCCTGTGAGTACTATAGCACTGCCAAGGGTGTGTGATGTAAGTTCATAAACCACCTGTGGAGCTGGCAGAACAACATGTTCTGTCAGCTTCACTGTACGTCTGTATTTTTATTCTTATTATATGGAGGTAACACTTTATTTAAGTTAAAAACACTTTTTTAGTGTATCTACATGTAACAACATGTAATATTATGTACTTACACTGCACATGCCAAACACTAACCCTAATTATAACCCTTATGCTACCCAAAGGTACAGTGTATATGTATATACATAATGTTACATATCATCACACACTTTGTTTCTTTGTACTTGATAATGTAGATAAACTGTAACAGGGACTGTAAAGTAAGTAAGGGATAGTGTTCTATGGGGCAGTCATTCTGGAGAAACAAGCCCCGACAGGGTGATGCAGGACTATCTTGAATCTCTCTGAAGGTGTGTGTGTGTGTGTGTGTGTGTGTGTGTGTGTGTGTGTGTGTGTCTGTGTGTCTGTGTGTGTATGTGATCTTGAATCTCTCTGAAGGGGGTTATTCCACCAGAATGGCCGCCTCGCTGAACATTATCCCGCTACTTGCCAAAAACAAAAAACGATAATAGACAGTTAGAAACTTCTCAGAATGCCATATTTTAAATATGTATGGATATTTACGGTGCATCCAGCGTCTTCTGGTGTCCTCCTCACCCAGACAGACAGCAGGAATAGTGAGGCTCTGCCTTCTCTCTCTGTCGTCTGGGTGTAAACAGGCAGGTGGTGGGTAAATGCCAGCAGAAGGGCTCTTTCCACACGAGAGCCTTTATCACATAATTACCTCAGAAATCCATTACGGCTGCTTCACACGCACAGAATAAATCGGTACGAGGGTGCCTAATGCTGGCGCAATACCATTGCAACACCAGTTTAACCTCTGCGCTCAAAGCCACACTTAGCACCACCACCACCGCCGCCCAAGATCTGAAGAACACCAGGTTACTAGGAGACCAGGATCAATCAGGACTCACTGAAGTGGAACCGATGAGAAGAAAATAAATATTTAGCAAAATATTTAGACGTTCATTATCCAATTTGAAAAGTATATGGATTCAGATCAAATACTTTACCCTAATTCACAACTGGTCAGTTTTTTATAGAACAATACTCTGTAAACATCATGCATTTTGTGTGTGGGTTTGCTGTGAAGCCTTTGACCAAATTGACTAGTTTAGGCATTGAATTATTCAGTTTCACTTGATGAAAAAGTCATTATTTATACACCTTCCTGGGCCAAGGAGCGTATCTGTAATTTTAGGCTCTCTCTGTGGATGTCAGAGCTGTCTGGCTGCACTAACTCGGCAACCAAAGGGGCAACCGCACCAGATACACCAATATCAGGACATCAAAGGACAGGGAACAGCACGGACTAGTCTGCTTCACAGGCTTGGAATCTTAAAGCAGAGGAGGTGTCTCTTAGTGTGTGATCTACAAAGTGGTTCAACAGGGGTCACCGTTAGGACAAATTCCCCTGAGGCGAAGAAAAAAGGAGACTCAAGACTCAACACTGTGGAAAATAAACTACATTTATAACAGAAAAAAAACGCCCCCGAATGTCAAGGTAAAAATCTGAGCACTGACTAGGAGGACCTTTGCAGCAGTGAAAAAGTGTAAAACAAGGGGTTAGAAATGTTTTGGTATATGTCAAGTGGTAAAAATCAGATGCAATGAAGCACGCACACACAAAAATTCATAGAGAGCGAGAGAGAATGATTGTGGCACTGCGGCACCCCAGCCAAGGGGTGGGAGGAGGCAGATAAAAGAGGGGCATGATGGGAAATTATAGGGCATGGTGGGAAAAAAAAGCCAGCTGAACGACCCAGGGGCCAACAGGATGCAGATCATCCCCCTGATCTGAGCGAGAGTGAGAGCGGAGTTTTAGATTTCATATCATAATCGCGTTGTCTGAGCAAAAAAGCTCTCTGTCCCAAAGTATCCCCAGGTCTCCCGTCATAAAGGCCTCCGAAATCCCTTTACATGAGGTTATCTCATATTTTCAGATGGTTATGACTTTGAGAAGTATCGGGCACAAAAGCCTCAGCTCGTCGCAACAGTTCCGTTCGCAACATCAAACTTAATTCGCTGGCAGAACATCAATCTAATTTGGCTTCTGTTTTCCGTCCTGCCCCCACGGAGACGACTGATGATCATTATCCCCCCCCCCCCTTTCCCCCCCTTCTCATCTCCAGCGAGGTCACTGAGGTTGAGAGGAGTTGCTGTGTAGCCGGGGCGGACAGGCTCGCCGTGCCAGTGCCAGGCCGTGCCCTGAAGGTGACCAGCAGCAGACCGCATGCCAGCAACAGCAACAGACTTTCAGCCTCTTCATCTGTGGGTGAGTCTCTGATCTGTTGTTGGCGGGTTTCCGCGCTCTCTTGGGCGCGGACACGGGTAAGCAGCGCTTATGTCAGCCACAAATCTAATCTAGTAATGTAGTCACAGGCAGTCCGTGCTGACTATCTATCTGTTGGCTTTGAAGCAACTTTTTGTCTGAGATATGAAGTTAGTCTGTGAATGTAATCCTGGTGAAAGTTTGAGCTTGAAGCAACGACGGCAGCAACAAGAACAATAACAACAGATTGCGTTTATATTGTGTTTTTCAAGACACCC
>CM059279.1:5844438-5849438 GCA_030347295.1 Setipinna tenuifilis
AATGGGGAATGGGGAATGGTCTCAGAATCCTTGATGTGAATTTAAGTCCTGGCTATTGATCGCCCGTGTGGGCAGCAGGGCAGTTGGTTGTGAGGAAAACAAATGGAGTATTATATGCAGACAGTGCTAACAGCAGGCGATAATTGGGGACTGGAGAAATGGAGGAAGGTCTGGAAAGGTCTGTAACGAAAAATTGCGGCTTTTAATTAGCGCCTGACAGCTCTGTTGTTAATGGCTCACTCATTACTCTATGACCTTTGACCCCCCGATGTAAGTATGCAGGCTGGCGCCCTTAACAGATGGAGCTGTAAAGTGTCCACAGTGACTGTCTGTTGGGAGGTAATAGAGTGCATGTTCCAACAGGATTACACATTTACTATACATTTACTGCAATAGTGACTATATGTCAATAGTATTTAGAAAACAGTTATGTTCTTAAAATTAGTGGATTAATTAATTTTAAGTACTGATATGCCAGTTCTTGCAACTCCTTAGCCCATGTGTTCAGTGTAAAGTTCTGCCACCAAGAAACACGGATTACATGAGTGAGTTTCAGGACATGCTTGGTGATGGCAAGGTTGGACAGGACTGTAGATTAGGTCAGCTGAAATGGTCTTTTGGTGTGATTTGTAATAAAACAGTTAATGATTTGTAACAGCTAATTACTTGTATGTAATGAAATCAACAGGGTCAATCTTGTGCTAACCTGTGTATTTAGACAGAGAGCAACCTATAAGAAGGCAACAGTAGTCCATCTGGATTAACATGATGTGAAAAATTCAAAACTAATCCAAAGTATTTAGAAGTTACATATATCTTAGAGTAATGCAAGGGAATACTAAGTCCATTTTAGACAAGTATTCTGTAATCTGTGGATGGACACATTTTAAAAGTACATGTACCCCACCCTCTTCCAACACCTCCTTTTGAAGAAAACTTCTCAATCAGAACTTTTTCTTCCATTACCCAGCTTGGTATTTTTGCATGCACGTCTCAAGATATTCACATCTGCCAAAAGGAGAGACGTCAAGATAAGAGGGGACGCAGCCTACTTTGAACCGGACCATTATTATACTGTGCCTGCCTGAGTGTCTGCTTATTCGGTCATTAACTACTGTGAGGGATAGCGGGAGAGACAGGAGTTTTACTGGCAAAATAAAACGCATGCTAATATCTGCACAGACACAGACACAGAAGGGCTTAATAAGTGACTAGTCTTTTCTATATTCTTTGCTCTTTGTCTCCATGTCCCACCCACTGAAGGAGCCAATTTAGAGCCCTTTAACGAACTTCATAGGAAATGAGGGTTCTTAAAAAGGAGACGTTTCTGAGAGGTTGTGAAAATAATGAAGTAGTTCTGTTGTGGCATTGTTGAACTGTTAGCGCTGACTTGTAAAGTAAACATTAAATCTGTCAGGACCAAACATTTAGCCATAAAGTCAATTTATGTTAAAGTACAATTTATGTTAATACGGCAATGTGTTATGGAGTGACCATCACTAGGGTTGTGGGTGTGCTCTGAGTGCCATACCAACGAGCCTGGCTCTTTGGTGTTACGATCAGTTTGGTAGTACACGTTTGGTACCCCGGAGAATCCTGGTGGGGTGACTTCTCCTCCCTTCGTTACACAATGTAAACGTAGGATACACTTTAAGTTGACCATGGTTGAAAAAAAATGAACCAAAGAAGTTTAACAGTGTCCTTCATCCGTCATCCTCCATCCCTCCATTGCAGCAATGTTGGTGTTGGTCCTGATGCTGCTGTCACTCGGGGGTCAGTCCACTGCTGACCCCTGGAGCCCCGTCACGGACGCCAGCTCTGCCCTGGCCCTCGACCTCTTCCGGGCAGTGTCAGCCTCGGCTCCTGGTGAAAACGTGGTGCTCTGTCCCCTGGGCGTGATCCAGATGCTGGCCCAGGTTCAGCTGGGGGCCAGGGGCAGCACCCTGCAGCAGCTGAGGAAGGCAATGCACCCCATGGACCTCCAGGATGGTAATGGACATGCAGAATGGCCAGCCCTCTTGGCACAGCCCAGGAGAAAACAAACCTACAAGGGTTTTCACTGGCTCACTTATGATTTATTTATATGCTTTTGCCACTTTAACATATTTTTTATCCCATCAGCATTTATATGTTTTATGTATAAATGATTAAGTTTGACATAACACATTTGACATAACTAAGGCTGCTGTTTGTGGTGTACCTACAGTACCATCATATACTACACTCACTGTAAAACCGGATTGTCAATACAACTCAAAACTTTTGATGTAACTGATTACGTCAATAGTTTTGAGTACATTTTAATTAAAGTGAACTTTAAAAGTTTAAGTACAAAATTCATGTACTTAAACTTTTAAATTAACTTTAATTAAAATATATAGTTAATGTACTCAAAACTATTGACGTAATCAGTTACATCAAAAGTTTTTAGCTGTATTAACTTATCCGGGTTTACAGTGCTTGGAAGTTCAAGATAAAACATGTGTTTGTTGTTCAAGATAAACATAATTGTTTTGTACAAGTCATCCATATTTTTTCCATTTTGGGTTGATTTTGTCCTTATTTTTTATTGTGTGTGTGTGTGTATGTGTATGTGTATGTGTATGTGTATGTGTATGTGTGTGTGTGTGCTGTCTGTGTGTGTGTACTCTATAGATACATCCCTCCTTCTTCTGCAGAGGGAGGCTGAGGCGGTTGTGTCCCCAGAGCAGGGCAGCGGGGAGCAGGAGCAGGAGTATCACATGACCATGGCCAGTGCCCTCTTCCTGCAGGAGGGATTCCCCCTGAGAGAGGCGTACCTGCAGGCCAGCACAGCTCACCTGCACACCTCCCTCAGGCATGTGGACTTCTTTCATCCCTACAAGGCAGCTCGTGACATTAACACATGGGTGGAGAGCCAGACCAATGGTAAGTGTGTTTATGTGTGTGTGTGTGTTTGTATGTGTGCACGTTTGTGTGTGTGCGTTTGCATTTGTCTGTGTCTGTGTCTGTGTGTGTGTGCGTGTGCGTTCGTGTCCGTGCATGTGCGTCCATGTGTGTGTGTGTGCACGTGTGCGTGCATGCGTGTGTGTGCGTGATGCAGAGAGAGAGAGAAATGAGTGACTTTGCAATTCATTGGAATGTGCCATCCCATTTAAATCAGTGAGCAGTCTGCTCAGTTCAATGTGACTTGAGCATTTCCTTCGCACTCCATTTCATTTTGTTTCAATTAGCTTTAAGTGTCAGGGTCACATTTAAAAGTGTCATTTAGACTGTATATTTTTCCCCCAAACTGTGCATTTTCCCCCGCACTGATATGTTCAAATGATCATCTCGATGTCTTGCTAATGATCAGAGGCGAGCTCATTACCGTTAATGGGAGTGATTCCGCACATGCCCAGTGAAGCTTCAGTGATCCAGAAATAGGCAGCACACTCAAAAAGGCAAAAAACACAGTACTGTACCTCATTTAAAATTCAGATCAGCCACCGCCAGTGAATACCAGTCCAAATTTCCAATTAATTTCATTCAGAGTGTATAATAAATGTATTGCTCGCTGTTCCTGTCTAAATACAAAGACCAGCGTGCCAGAAACAAGGAGCGTTTCCGTGTACCCCTGAGCCAGTGGTTGTATTAGCATTTCAAATTGAGTTATATGGTTAAACAAGCAATGTTTCTGCTCCGTGCTGCTATTTACGACTGTACAAAAGTTATTTGTCTTGTGTGCACAAATACATTTGCACAAAACTGCTCGCAAAAACAATAATGAAATTTTTAAGCCACTACCAAACGCTACGGAAAAGCCATTACTCTCATTTTCACTTCCGCTAACTTACATAAATTAATGTTTTGACACATTTTCGGATGCTCTCTCTTAGATTCACCAGGCAAAATTCTAAACTTTATTTTTGCCCAAAAGCAGACAAGCAGAGTGAAAAAAAAAACTCTGTGTAATGATGATGAAAAACATACAAAGGCATAAATCACCCACAGCATCAGCTCTGTAGCAAAAATGAATAAATAAATAGATAAATAAATAAATAAATAATTCCCCCCTCCCTGGTTTGTCTAGCAGCCCCTTTCCTAGTTGGTTCATCTTAGCCAGTGGCTTAAATGAGACTCCAAATCCGCAGAGATTTGTGGCAGGGTCTGAAATTGCCTCCGCCCACTGCTGCCTAATGGTGTCTCTCACTGTCACAACATTAGCCCAGACTTCAAAGATAGCACTCTTACTCTAACGCCCGCTTGCACAATCCCCCCTCTCCTCTCCTCTTATCCGCCCTGATAAGAAGCTATTATTATTGTTATTATGAACTAATTTAATCTCAGATGAAAATGTTTAATTAAATCTTGCTCTGCAGTAAGAGGTGGCCTTGCTGGGAGATGATGGTATTGAATTGATCTTAAAAGGGGAATGGTACTCACATGTTTCACATGCAGAAATGCTACATTGTTGAACATATATTATTAACTCTATATGACCATGTCTGAAGAGTAACACCATCCAAACCACAGTATACAGTATGTGTTTATTTTTATCCATTTATTTTTAAAGTATTGCTGGTATCACCTACTGTATGTACTTTTATTGGGCCTCTGAATTGTACACAGGTCTCTCTCGTCAGGTGCTTCAGCTGCGTCCTTGAGTGTCCTCTGTCCTTGTCCTGCCGTGCCTGCATAGATACGTTTTTTAGAGAAATGGCCCAAGGCCAGACTAGGCTTCTCGGGAATGGAGCGGAGAATAGTGCTGTTGATGTCCGTATTTACATATTTATGTTGACAGATTTGAAGCATCATACAAAAGGAAAGGCCACAGGTACAAGGCCACAAATAAAAGAACGACAGCTGTCAAGAACTGGGGAAAAAAAACAAGCATCAAAAAAAGAAAAGAAAAAGAAGACGTGACATTTTGCTTTTGTCACCCAGCCATGAAACCATAGTAGGCATTGTAAACATTGTATAGGTTGTTGAGGGTTTATGGGCTGTTCTTGACTGGCTCACACTGGAGCTGCTGTTTACAG
>CM059279.1:5859438-5876938 GCA_030347295.1 Setipinna tenuifilis
AGAAAGGTGTGTTTAGAAGGGATGGGGTGTGGGTTGCCACTGTCACAGGGACAGGGAGAGGAAAAGGGGGAAGAAAAGATGACAAAACATACTGAGAGAGAAAGAGAGGGATGAGAGAGGTGTTTTGAGAAGGGATGGGGACTGGTTAGCAAGCCACTGTCAGGGAGAGATAGGGGGGAAAGAAAAGATTACAAAATGGACCGAGACGGATGAGAGAGAGAAAAAGAGGGATGAGAAAGGTGTTTATAGAAGAGATGGGGAGTGGGCCACTATCACAGGGAGAGGGGGAAGAAAAGACTACAAAACAGACTGAGAGGGGTAAGTGAGAAAGAGAGGGATGAGAAAGGTGTTTATGGAATTGATGGGGAGTAGTTAGTAAGCCACTGAAGGGGCCACAAGCTGTGATCAGGAGCGCAAAGAAGGGCTGGGGGTGGGGGGCGGCGTGTTGGGGTGGGGTGGGTCGGATGGGGTGTTTGGGGTAATAATAGGGAGGGGGATATTTTTGGCTGCATCAGGGCAGAAATCATCCCTGATTGTGGGGGAGTAGGTGGTTTAATATCATTGATTAAAAACCACAGGTGGTAGGCCGCTGTTTGGCTGCGTCGTCGCGCTTTAATAAGCAAGCGGGCTTGTTTACAGAGCCAGGCTGGATAAATGGGCTCGCACCCGGGCTCCTAATTAAATCTAGCCAGCAGTCGCAGTACAAGTGGCAGTGCGCCGCAAAAATAACAAAAAAAGAAAAACGACAGAGAGAGAGAGAGAGCGGGCTAATGTTTCAGCTCCGACACCACCACCAGTGCCGCCAGCCCCTTTCTTCTGTAGGTGCGTCTCTGTGGGTGTGAGCCATGAATCATTTCAAGGGATTTAGATGATTATCATAAGGAGATTATGAGGAGCGATTGCAGCGAAACTCAGCCAATGATTCTAGTTAGAGCGCAAAGCCTTTCGTCGCCCGGCAGCGCTGCATAACCATGACGACAGCGCCGCTGATGACGATGAAGGGGGCCGCCGGAGATGGTGATAAGGCAGGTGAGGATGGCGGATGGCTAGCGTTAAACTGAGACGCTTCCCTGCCATCATTATCGATTATCCCTATTTGCCTATGCGCCGTAGCTGCCTGTAAAGAGATTTAAAAAGCTGCCATCATAAAGAACTGGAGTTTGGAATGTGCTGGCGTACAGCCTCTGGGTGGGTGCTGGTGAAGTCAGCGCTACCTGAAGGTGTGTGAGGTAGGTCTGCTCTTATCACGTGAAGGCAGAACTTGCCAGACTGCACCTTCCCTCACACTGATCGTCATGGCTGCACTGAGATGCATTTGGGAAGCATTTTTAATCTCTTGACAAAAAGGCAAAAAAGGAACCCAAGGTTCAAGAAATCCTACAATTTTACAAAAGAACCAACATCAAACAACTAATAGTATGTAGTGAAGCAAGCAAGTCAGAATGCGTTTGATCTTCACAGAGGCACAGTGATAATTATATAGCACTAGCATGTCATAGCACCCCTTCCTGAAAGCCTGCTATCCTCTGTAAATGATCGGTGCCCCTGGTTGGTGCACATGTTCAGAAAGTCACCTTTAGGTGGCAGTGCAGGGCCATAGTTAAGGTCAGCAGAGCCAGAGCATCCTTTCAATGAATCTGAACCGGCCATCTACCTCAGTCATCTGTTCTTAACTACTCATCCAAAACTGTTGGATAGATATCGAGTAACATGACGCACTGGACAGTTTTTGGATAGCAAGACACACGTTCTACACACTGTTCAATAATATGACTGAGTGAATTGAAATAACACTTGTTTACTTGCATTCTAAAGGGCAAAAGGGAAAACAAAAATCATGATTGTGAGATCCAGATAATGACATGTGGATATAATGTGTAGATATTACCATACACCCAATTGTCCATTCGGCCCCCCACTCAGCCAAATAAAAATGAAATGGAAAAACAACAGTGTGCAACATGTTTGACAGTCCTGTTTCCAAAACAGCCCTGCTGACTGCCAGCTCAGTGGTTCTCAGAGGCATCCACCTGCAGCAAATCCATCAGAATTCACGGAGGGAAGGAGGCTTAGGGAAAACGAAATATGGTGTGACAGCTTTGCAGGTCACTGTGTCAGGCAGTTAACATAAACTCACCCCCTCTCCCTCTCCTTCTCTTCCCCACACCCTTCTCCCCACACACCATCCCTCCCTCTCACAATTTAAAATTCTATTTTCAGTCTCTCTCTCTCTCTTTCTCTCGGTCTCTCTCTCTCTGTCCTGATCTATAACATAACATTTGCTGTCTCCATACACTGGGCATGAACAGAGAGGGTGTGAGAGAGAAGGGAGAGAGAGAGAGAGAGAGGGAGGGAGATAAACAGATGTCTTGGTGATGAGGGGGGTTGAGTCTGCTGTGTGACCCCCTTTTGTCACGGTCTGTGCTGTACCCTCTCTCGCCCGTCACCACTAAGAGCCACAGAGGTACTGCAGTGTGAGCGAATGGCCATGAAGCCCTCCCTAATTAAGTTAAGAAGGCAGTCTCTTCCTCGCTTCCTCTCCTCCTCTCTTCCTCTCTCGTGCGGCTCTTCTCTTCAGTGGGCTGCTGATGCTGACAGCCTTATCGGCGGCTGTTAGTCTCCGAAGCCTCATCTGCTCAGTGTCATAAATTTAGCCTGCCTCCGCTCCGAACCCAGGGTCTGTGCTGGGGCCATTGCCCCAACTGCCACCACCTCTTCACAAGAACTTTCACGCTTGTTAGATAGCTAGCGACTTTGTGTTTCTTTCTCTCTCGGTGTCTCTTTTTCTCTCTGTCTCACTCTCTCTCTCTCTCTCACTTTCATTTTCTCAGTGTTTTTTGGTGCATGTGTGAAAGCAGCTTATGTCTCTCTCTCTCCCTTTCTCTCTCTCTCTTTTTCTCACATGCACTCTTTCTTTCGCCCACTCACTCTCTCTTCCTATCTCTGTTCCCTTTCCTCTCACTTTGTATTTCTGTCTCCCTCCCAAAGCCGCTCCCTGAAAGTGCTACCCTTTTCCATTTTCATTTCATTTACCCAGAGCAAGTGTTTTTGAAAAGCCTTCGCTATCGTCGTCGAGACAAGACCAGCTCCGGTGTGAAAAGGTCAGCTGAGTCCCTCGCGGCTTGCCTGAAGCCCCATATGGCTGGCTGACGACGCGCCTGCCTGCTTGCCTGTCTGCCTGTCTGTGACTGAGTGGTGCTAGACCAATAGATATGACACTCTCACAGACCTCTCACCTCAGGGCTTCAACCACCCCAGAACCCTGCAGGCTGGAGCAGGCCAGAGGTTTCTGACCTGGTTCCGTTTGGCATCCCAACCCCTGGCCTATGGCAACACTCCAGTCCAACTCCACTGGTGGACCACTGTGTTATTTGTTTCCTGTATAATATTAACCCTGTAGTGACTGCCACCAAAATGACGACTTGGACATGTTTCAGTTAATCGCCTAACACGTCTCAACAATTTCATCATGTCCTGTAGTGCCCATAACTACAGTTGAGGATGTGCTCTTCCTGCTATTTCAATGAGCTTGGCTCTTTGGTGTTACCATCAGAGTGCATGTTTAATACCCTGGTGATCCAGGTTCGAAGCTGGTGTGACTTCTCCCCCACTTGGCTACAAACGGTGCCAGAAGTGGGGTGGCTTGCTGTGAGACGTGTTAAACTGGAGGCACACCTACTGTGTGAGCCATATGAGGGACCCCCAAGTTAGGTTGACCCTGGGTGGCGATGGATGAAGCATGAGTATGTGGGGCACCCTGGATGGGAGAAGTATAATGGGCAATGCATTAGGGACAAACCTGAGTGTGTGTGAATGGGGAAAGGGAAGGCAGTGTGATAGAGTGGCCATCACTGCAGTTGAGGATATGCTCTGACTGCCATTCCAACGAGCCAACAATATATTGTTTTCTTTTTTTTTTTTTTTTTTAAAGTGGAACACTAAACTTGCCCCATTTCGCAATTGAAAATGTCACACAAAACATATTTTTTGAGGAATAAAGCTTATTTACCTGACCTTTCCCCACATTTGTTTGAAAATTGTTGAATTTAAAGCTGTAGCTTTTCGTGAGAGACCTTCACTGAAAATTGCAGCAAGAGTGTCTGCCCTGGCCCTGTTTGGCATCCCTGCCCCATGACACCATCCCAATCCAGCTCTGATAGACACTGTATTATTTGTTCCTGTATATTAAGTTTGAGAGGGGTGAGGGGCGAGGGGCGGGGGGTTTTTATGCCCTGCACACAGCATAACATACTGTAGCCAAATAGTGTCAAAGTGGTAGCCAGGGGTTGCTGCCAATGCTGATGATTTATACATTAGTAATTAAAAGCGCAGCCGTTCGTCATCCATGTGTGGAACATGCAGTGTCGGGGAAGACAATCCCATTAGTGGAGGAGCAGTTGACTGTGGAGGAACCTAATTGCATAGGTGCCGAGAGAAAATGCATTAATGAATACTCCCAAGGGGCCTGTAATGTGTGCAGCGGGCGAGATAGGAGTGTGTGTTAAATGGGGAAGTTCGGGATCACTTGTAACACCGCTGTATACGAGTCAGCGTGTTAATGGAAGTTGTGAAAAATGCCTGTGCGCTAGCGGTTAGCTTGTTGCAGTGGCTGGACTATTAGTGTGGGTCTAATACCTGCTAAATGCTTGCACACAGGCTTTAGACAAACAACGCACTGCTCAAAGATCCTCTTGAGCAGCCATGTCGGGCGTGAAAGGGTTAACGACCCTGACCTGAACGGCTGTCCTTTTCACGTGTCATCGTCCCGTCACGACGATCCCTTGATGTGTGTTTGTCTTTCTCAGTGCATACATCTTGTTGTATCCCACTCTCGGCCCTCCCTTCATCTCTCTCTCCCTCTCTCTCTCTCTCTATCTCTCTCTCTCCGTCTCTCTCTCTCTCTCTCTCTCTTCGTCTCTCTCTCTCTCTCTCTCTCTCTCTCTCTGTCTCTCTCTACTTGTTTCTCTTTGGATGCTGTGTCTTCTTCATTAGTATGCTGCCACACGCCTGGCTGTCTTACCGCCGGCTGGAGCCAAAGTTGCAGAATGGGATTGCATTCTTTTCCGTTTCTCTTTTTTCCCCCCTTCTTTTTCTTTTTCTTTTTTTTTCCCCTTTTTGCTTTTTTTTAGCAGCTTGCTTGTGCTAACAGTCAGACATTAAGCAGGGGTTGGTTGAGAAAGACAGGCTTCAGAGTTCCTACTCTTCTGATACTCTATTGAGTAGAGGGGGGGTGTGTGTGTGTGTGTGTGTGTGTGTGTGTGTGTGTGTGTGTGTGTGTGTGTGTGTGTATGTATCTATGCTTGTAGAGTGAGGGTGGGCTTGGGGGGGTTGCCTCTCACCACTCTCTGCTCAGACACTAAGACAGGAAACCACAGCAGAGCAGGGGCTGAGTGGTACACGCACCTGCTGTGGCAATGCAAACCCTGCGCCCAATCCTGCAAGTAAAGAGGGGGACGGAGAAAGGGAGCGAGGAAAAGGAGAGAGGGAATTAGAGAGTGAGTGTGGGAGGTAGGAAGGGGGGAAGATGGATGGAGAAGTGGATGGATGGATGGATGGATGAGAGGAGGTGCAGGCGCAGCTCTGGAAGAATGCCTTTTCAATAGCAGATCTGAAACATTCCGTTTCCATGGAATACAGATGAGGCACTGGGCGCTGTTGTTATGGGAGACATCGCCCCGCCTCTGCTCAATGGAGGGACAAGGGCGTACACACACACACACACACACACACACACACACACACACACACACATACACACACACACACACACACACACACATACACACACACACACACACACACACACACACACACACACACACACACACACACACTCATATGAATGAATTAATGACAGAGACAGGTTGTCTGCGACTCCTCCTCTCGTGTAGCCACCTATTCGCTCGCCAAATTACACCCTGTCACGTGTGGCACAAATAGCACCGCTCAAAGCAAGACCTGAACCCGCATTCATTAGGTGCACCATATGCCCCACTAGAGAAAATACTATGGCAGGCCCGGTCTAGATTCACTCTCCATTCAGATTGATTTATGTAGAAACTATTTTTGTCAGAGGGTTTTATTCATTTGTTGTAGACCAAAAAAAAGCAGCTGTAAAGAATTCCCTTAGGTAACCTTTCCATGAAGAATTAAACGTTGCTCTGACGCTCGGTATTTAATTGATTGTGCTAATTGAAAAAAGTCTTTTGTTCAATCTTGGCACATGTTCAGTAACTGAACACATGCTGAAGTGCTTTGATCACTTAGGCAGTCTTTCATTGGTTTTAATGAGGCTCTAAATGACTGCAAGACATTTAGAGTTAAATGATGGCAGTACTGTAATATTTAAATAATAGATTTCCTGTTAACTGCTGAGGCAAAGGTTCCTTCATTGGAAAGAGATGGTTATTTTATCTCTCTATTTATTTATTTAAAGGCAGAGGACAGTCATGACTATGCTGTTGTACTTCCATCTGTACCTTTATTTTGTTGTTATGCCACAGTCTGATAGAGTGACAGAGTGGACTGATAGTCCAATACCTTAGCTTCAAAATATGAAGAAATCGTTCAGTTTGTGATAAAAGCATGGAATTTGGTACAGACGTAGCCAAAGGTATTCCAAAAAGATTTAGATATGGAGGCATCTTTAATTTTCAACATGGTGCCCATGGCAGCCATTTTTTCAAAATGGCCGCCAATAACAACTGTTTTCTACAGTAATGGGCACAAAATCTGTTATTGTTGACAAAATTGTTGGATTTATTTACCATATATACTTGGTAATGGTGTTTTTTTAATAATTGAATAATTTTTTTAAATTCAAAATGGCCGCCATTTCCTCATACAGGATGATCTATGTGTCGAATTATACATTTTTCTTGATGCAGATTTTTTTAATTGTTTTTTTTTTAATGCTTTTTTCTTTTACCCTTTAATGCAGAATTTAAATGACAAATGTTTTAGCTCACAAGAGTCTTAAGTGAGGCCAAACCTAAAGCTGTGTCCAAACCAGGATGATCCGAGCAACGTCATTACATTCAAAGTGATTTCAAAGAAAGGACATGAATTCCCATGGTGTCCTGACAGCCAAATAGCGTTGATGTGTGGAGACACAGACAGGATTTTGGTGTTTGGAGTTGTGACAGGACATGATTCTTTTAACAACACAGACCGTTGCGACCAAAGTGAAGCAATAGAAGCCACAAGAATAGAAATGAATAGAGGTTTGAACCCAGCTTTACATCAATCATCAGGAAGACTCTCCACACTCACCTTCACAGAAACAGAGGGCAGTGCACTGTAACTGAGATTTTTGTGAGTGAAGAGAGGTGATTCAGGGGGCTATATATATATAGAGAGAGAGCCAAAGTCTCCGCCCCTTCTTTCAGTCCACTCAATGTGGCCAATTCAGCGACTTTGCCACTCGATTTAGCGACTTTCGATGGTCCCTGGTGACTGAAAATCTCATTTACGACTTTTTTTTTTACGGCAACTTTTTGGTCAGCTAGCGACTTTAAACAACTCATCTTTTCAGTGACATAATCATTGTTTTTCAGAATTAATTTCTCAGACATTTTCTCATCCACCAAAACACTTTGCTTGAGGAGGGAAATACTATCCTTTTACTACCTTAGCCATCCCTGGCGACTAAAAATCTCATCTAGTGACTGTGGCAACTTTTGGGACAATCTGGTGACTTTACAAAACTAGTTTTTCAGGGACAAAATCTTTTTTTTTCAACATAAAATGTAGCTCTGCGCCGCTGTCAGAAGTGTTTCTCAAGGTTAAGCACTCATGCAGATTAGCTCTGATCTCTAAAAAGACACTGCCCTTTTGCATCATGAACTCAGCCAGGCTTGTTTCCTAGAGATTAGTGTTGCGTGAAATGTCAGCCAATGTTGCAAAAAAACAAAGTCACCGGAAGTCGCGATTGGCTCTCTGAAAGGTCGCTAGAAGTCGGCAGATGACGTCATGACATTACGTATGACGTCAAATCGTCATGCACACAACGCAAATCTCTAGAAAACGTGTGCACGGCTACATCCATAATACAAGAAGGCAGTGTTAGCGGCTTTTTACAGATCAGAGCTAATCTGCAGCACTGTCATCCAGTGTTGCCAATTTAGCACTAGATTTAGCGACTTTTGGGCGTCCCTGGTGACAAAAAAAAAACAATCTAGCGACTTTGGCAACTTTTTGGTGAATCTGGCGACTTTGAAAAACTCGTCTTTTAAGTGACAAAACCATTCTTTTTCAATACTGTATAACTGTAGCTCCGCGCTAGCCTGGCTAATGCCAGACTAAATCACAAGTGAGATTTAGTCTGGGGACCACCTATTCATTTTCCCGTACCAAATGTGAAGTTCAGTTTGTCCAATAGTTCGTGCATTGTCTTGCCATCGATTCTAACTCTGTGATTGGTTCCCAAATCGATGCGAAAATTTCGGCCATGGTCTCCAGGCTGCCTAGCAATTCGGAACGAGTGCGCAAGGCAGCATGGGTATTCCCAGGCTAGCTCCTGTCAGAAGCATTTCTCTCGGTGAAGCAGCGCCGCAGATTAGCTCTGCCGCAAGCACTGTGTTCTTGTATTATGGACGTAGCCATGCACACACATTTTCTAGAGATTTGCGTTGTGTGTGTGACGCTGTGACGTCATACGTAACGTCAGACTTCTAGCGACTTTTCAGAGAGCCAGTAGCGACTTCTGGTGAATTTTTTTTGGCAACACTGCTTTCATCATCTTTTCAGAGAGCCAAATAGCAACTTTTAGTGATTTTTTTTCAGTACTGCTATCAGGTTATTGCAGATGGAGGATCTGGACATTATTTTAAAAATATTTGCAAATAAGCAGTAGCCTACAACATCCCCGAATTTTGACGATATTGTTTGACAATTTTGTAAGCCGTTCCATTTGATCAGACAATCATTCAAGTGACGACGGCCATCTTGAAAATGGCAGCCATCTTGAAAATGGCAGCCATCTTGAAAATGGCGGCCATCTTGAATATTCATGACAACTTTTCAATTATCCATAAGACATTTACCAAGTACTATGAATGGTAAATGTCTAAAATATGTTTTTGCTGGTGGCCATTTTGAAAAATGGCTGCCATGGGCACCATGTTGAAAATTGAGGATGCCTCCATATCCAGTTCTTTTTGTAATGCCTTAAGCTATGCGTGTACCAAATTCCATGCTTTTATCACAAACTGAACGATTTTGGAGCTAAGGTACTGCACTATGATACTATTTCTCTATTGTTATACACCAGTCTCCTAAATTTCTATTTCGATCATACTGCAGAAATGTCGTATAAATTCGATAACTGTGGAAATTTGGTATTTCTACTACTCCATTTAATATGTGTTATTATTTATTTAATAACTATACCGAATGTTGATAGCAATCTACTTGTTGCTCTAATTGTTCTGTTCCCTCTGTTATCTGCACTACTGGGCGCGACCTACAGTCTATGGGCGCGACCCTCTGACATGCCCTTTTCATCTGGGGTGCGTTTCCCAAAACCGTCGTTGCTAACTTCCTTAGCAACTTCGTAGGTTTGAACGATGGACTAACGACACTACTGTTTCCCAACAGCATCGTTCGAACGACACAACAAAACGGATGTTTACAACAACATTAGTCCGATGGATCGTTCAACGACGCAGGTGTTTCCCAACAGCAAAGTCTGGACGATCCATCGGAAGTTCCATCGTTAAACTGTATAGTTCGAACGATTAGCATGGACCTGTCGTTAGACCATTGTTTATGTCGGTTTCTGTACACGTGACGTCTTGCTCGTCACCTTTGGCCTTCTTGGGTCGGGTTAGGCACCATTCAATGCTTTACCGCCACCCACTGCATGAATGGTTTTACTTTAATTCACTTCATTTTCATCCTGGCACTTGCCAGGTCATGTAAAAAGACGATAGAAAATTCACCCCACAACACACCAAAAGTTGTTGCAAGATGTTGTTGGATTATTAAAGTTATTGGCTGATTTGACAGGTCGTTTTTAATACTGTGATGTAGAGTATGATCACGGTTCACAGATCCACAATCAAGGCCATTCCACGTGTTTCAAATTGATTACGGTGTAGCAGGATTCGAACTCGTATCTCTCCGAAAAAGGGAGAAGATCTGCATAGTGGGCTGACGAGCTAGCAACTCAACCATCGTGACACATGAACAACTGGTGGCCTTGGTTATATTTATATGCACACCTATGTAGGGTAGCATAAATGAAATATACGATTATATCATTACAAACGTATACAGTTTACAAACGTATTCAGTCACTGCTTTTTAATGAGTAAGGGACATGATTGTGTTGGGGAACATTTTCCTAAGTTGCTGAAGTTGTCACAGCCTACATACCGGCTGAATTGAAATAAGGCTACGTTTTTGTTGCTTACTGTCGTGGTGTCGTTTCTGCCTCCCCGCAACGAATGCATCCGAATACTCTCCGAGCACTTCCGACACATCTGGATACTTTGCAGTTTCAACGACAGAAGTCCAAACTAACATAGTTCAGACTTACGTTGTACGTAGGTAGTTGGAGAGTTTCGGGAAACAGTCGGAATCGGACTGTTGTGTCGTTTGAACCTACTACGGACAACGGTGGTTCAAATGCTAACATCCGTCGTTGTTTGGGAAACGCACCCCTGGTCCGCAGCATTGTCTGGTACACAGCGTTTGTGTTTTCTATCGCGAGACTTCCCATGCATAGAAGTCGCCATAGAAACGATACACAAATGCTGTGAAGTGCTTCTTATTTATTTACTACTGACAGACCATCAACCTGCTGAAGCAGAGACGCTTTCTAAAGACTACTTTGTCTGAATAGAGGACGGAACACCAAAATCTCAAGTTAAGTGTTTTTATGAACGTTAAAAAAATTAAAAGTTAATACATTCCTTCAACAGCTGTGTTATGGTAACGTTAGGTTTTATTCCAACGTTAGCATAGCTTTAGTTTGCCAGCAATACCGTGTAAATATTAACAGTGGGATAAGTAATGTTTCATTTGTGTTATATAGGGCTAATTTTAACAACTTTGGACGATATTTACCTTTTACAGCTAAGTCACAAAAAAAGCTTTAAATCTGCTAACCTTAGTTTAATTTAGAGATGAAATTAAAGACTCTCTTCGGTTACTTATCTTTGATTCAGTGGTGGCCAGTACAAGCTATAGATATCTGTAATGTAAAACCAGTATGTTATTTTGACATTTTTATTATATTTTTTATTGCAGGAGGAAACCAATAAAATTGAAGCAGTTTAACCATGAATCTAAACGACTTTGTGGTCCTCCCTAACAAGCCTAAGTCAGTAAAATTGAATGCCAGGTTTGTAACTTAAAATGTTAAAGGCTGTAACATACTGTAGTGTGTGTGTGTGTTTGTCAGGGTTGTTATTATCCACTAGAAGTTGCAAACATGCAGTGTGGTCACCTATGCCTCCTTTCATCGTCTCTCCCTCCCTCACTGACTCAGAACACAGGCAAACCCTTGTATTTTATTTATGTCTTATAGGGTGGGCAGTGAATTGGTCATTGTCAGCACAAATTAGTGCGTCTTACTAACTCATATGGGAATATCTGGTCATCTTTGCTCTTTATCATCCCTCTTGGCACTGTGGGTAGTAGCAGCCTACATGCAGACACTAGCACCACCACTAACACAGGGAGGCAGGTAGTCTACTCTGGCTCTCGCCATTGGGACTGCTTGACACAGGTTACGGAGTGCAGACTGCCAGTTAGAGTAATAAAGATATGACACTGTCCCCCCTCCTGCCCCCCCCCACCAGGAACCTGCGGGAGCTCCGCATGGAGACGGTGCAGCTGGCCCAGGAGAGCACCGTCATGGAGACCAGACTGAAGCAGCTCCGGGAGAACATGAGCAGGGAGAAGGAGGAGAGAGAGTGAGTACCTCTGCCCAGGGAGAGAGGGGAGGGTGATGAGGAGGAGGAAGGAGGAGGAGAGAGTGACTACCTCTGCCCAGGGAGAGGGGAGGGTGATGAGGAGGAGGAAGGAGGAGAGAGAGTGACTACCTCTGCCCAGGGAGAGGGAAGGGGATGAGGAGGGAGAAGGAGGAGAGAGGGTACCTCTGTCCAGGGAAGGGGGGGGTGGGAGGTGGGGGAGTTGAGGAGGAGGAAGGAGGAGAGAGAGTGAGTACCTCTGTCCAGGGAGAGGGGAGGGGATGAGGAGGGGGAAGAAGGGAAGGGTTGGTGGTGGGAGGTGGGGGAGTGTTGTATGCAGTATGTAGAGAGGCTACTGTAGTTCATCAGAGAGGCACTGCACACACACACACACACATTGACTCACACACCCCCTGCTTAGTGGATGCCTATACATACTTTACCGCAGTGGAGATACATACCTGTGCAGAGGCAAAGACTCAGGCAGACTAAGCAAGAATGTAGAGATGAAGAAACTATAAGGAAAGGGAATGAGGAAGAAGCCTGTAAAGGTACACTGAGAGAGAAAGAGAGGCCAGACAAAGAAACAGACAGATATGCTATATTTAGAGAGCTTGTGTAGTTTAGTGAAGAAGGCAGCCTTGGCAGTGTTGCTGCTTGTGAGAGGAGCTACAGAACGCTGAACTGCCAGAGAAGAGGGTGCGAGACCAAAAGGGGGAAAGTTGTAAGCAGAAAGGGGTAAGAGACAGTAGAAAGGGAGCTAGCTCTGCACGGCAGACGAGAGGCAGAGGATCTGACTGTGTGGTTTCTGACCCAAAGATAAAAGAGGAGAACTCAGAGAAGAGAAGAAACTCTCTGGAAGTACACAGTCAAAGGGGGTAGGAGGGCAAAAACATAAACCAAAACAACACCGTAATGTTCAGACGTGATTGTTCCTGATAAAACAGGAAGTCCTGATTTTCCAACTTAAAAATGCAACCCCCTTAAATCATGGCAACTCTGGCTTTTTTGGGGGTGGATTACATATAAACCTACTGTAACCATAACAAACTCCCGTGACCAACACCATATTAATATATTTACAAATTGCTTTTTTTGTTAAAAGTATCAACATGATGTCACACTTTGTTGCCACACTGTGCTTTGTATACAGTATTTTCCTTCTTTTTTGTTCTTTGCCAATCACCTTCATTAATATAGCTCCTTTGGAAAGTGTGCAGCAGATATCTTTGTCTTGCATATTAGCAGAGAAGGGCTTGGGTGGGGTGGGGGGATTTTTAAATGCTTTATGCGGTAGGCGTTGGGTGGGAAGGTGGATGTCACCCACACAAATGAAATCATCATAGCTAGTGAGTCTGAGAAAATTAAATCACCTTTGTTTGCTCGGGATCCTGACACTACACTGCTGTCTGTGCATATCTCTTTCTCTCTCTCCCTTTCTCTCCCTCTCCCTCTCTCTCTCTCTCTTCCTCTCCCTCTCCCTCTTTCTTTCTCACTATCGCTTTCTTTCACTCTCCCCCCCTTTTATCTCAAGCAAATTAAGATTAAGTGGCACGTGAGCTGAAAGAGGCAGGAAATTAGTTCTCCAGGGGGAGATAAAAAAGAAACATATCACAATTTAATAATTTGATTGTTTTCTCTCGTTTTTTTCATTAATGGCGCTAAGCCTTGACCTGTCAGGGCTGCCTGCCTCTGGAAATTATGGTATGAGCTTTCTCATTTATTAGTATATCTGCTTCCATAATTCAAGGTTGGAGGATGGGCTGTGCTACAACACTCACACACACACACACACACACACACACACACACACACACACACACACACACACACACACACACACACACACACACACACAAATGTACACAAACGCTCGATCATAATAAACTGCTGCTTCAAGTCCCCTGCTTAGGTGAGATGGGCTGGGGAAATGAAGTGGCCGGACGTGCTGGTGTCCCACTGCTTCTCGTGTTTGTTAGTAGATCATACATCATAGCCAGGGGTAGCTCACACACAAGATAATGGGATAAAGATGTATGTGGGCTTTGCCTTTTTTTCCCTCCTCCTTGAAAAACATGCAGCACATCCAATTAAAGTCCCATACATCAATATCGGATGGCCCACCATGAGCTGTAAGCGGATTAAGGAAACAGTGGCATTGGCTCTTACTGGGACCTCTCACTATGGAGTAGCTTGTAAATATGGCCACTGCAGGGGTGTACTGCAGTCAACATTTACACTCATGAATGAAAGATACAGGGTTGCAGCCTTTCTAAACTTTCCAAATCAATAAAAAAGGCTTACTACCTCTAGACGGTTCTTGTTCCCCCGAGTCGGCTGTGCATTGGACTAGGTTAAGCGCATGGAATGTATTTCTAAAGCAGTAGACCGACTGTGGAGATCGGCATCAGAGTGGTGTTGATGTTTCTGGTTAAATGTTGATCAATTGTAACAAACCGAGTTTGGATCACAGAATTCCTTTTGTCAATGCCAGGAATAAAAAACAAAACAAAAAAAACAATCGATAACGGTTTTGCAGACCATGACGACCATAGTAGTAATGTCTAGGCAGACAGCAGCTGGCTCGCCACTCTCCTTTAAAAAGTTGACTTGTTTGTGTTCCACTTAAGAGAGAAATGTTTGTTTGGTCTGCTCAAGATGCTCTGTGAACTGCTGCGGTGAAAGAAAAGGTGGTGAACAGAGACGCTGCTTTGTACCGATTGCATTCCCTTTCGCACTCAAACCCACAGACTGTAACTCATTCAGTCAGTCAGTCAGTCAGTCAGTCAGTCAGTCAGTCAGACGACCTTGCCTCTGAATCTCCATACCCGCTGTCAGCGCCACACCTTAAATATGCAGCTCAAACCCCCACATTTGAATTGTGGTGTTATGGCCTCCTGTCACAGCTGCCTAATTGTTTCTCTTGTCAGAGAGCCTGGCAGTATTTGATGCAGTAACAGTCGTCATCAAGTATTTCATTTTGTTTATGTGTTTGTTTGTTTGTATTGTGTATCTGTTTGTTGATTTGTTTGTGCAGGATGTACCTTCATTTCTTCTGCTGGAGGTCAGACATGCACTCCAAACACTGAGCTGCACATTTATGTTCCTCTGAAGTGAATGAGCAGTGTTAACCTGAGGTCACTGTGTGTGCACCCAGCTCATCAGCTGTCACTTTCGGGCAACCGCATGAAACAGCAGGGGCGAGGCACTGGCAGAGACAGGGAAAAGAAAGACAGAGAATGAAAGAGAGAGAGAGAGAGAAAGAAAGAAAGAGAGAGAGAGAGAGAGAAGGACAGAGAAAGACAGAAAGAGAGAGAGAGAATAGTGAGGGAGGAAAGCAGAGTGAGTGGAAGTCTTTGCGGAGATAGAGAAAATAAAGGCAGGGAGAGTGAGAGAGAAAGAGAAAAAGAGAGAGAGAATAGTGAGGGAGGAAAGCAGAGCGAGCGGAAGTCTTTGCGGCACGTAGGTAAGACCTGGCAGGGCGTTGATATGGAAGGACTGTTTGTCACAGGAGGGCTTTTTCTTTTTCTTTTTTTTTTTGGACGGCCGTGGCACAATGTTAATCAGGTTGCTGCCACCGCACCTTCTTCACCCCCCCCCCCCCCCAACCCAACACCCAACCCCCCCACCTCCATCTCCCCACCGTACCCCCCCACCCCCATCCTCATCCCCCTTTACACGCCACGATGGTGACAGGCGGGCTGCTTCAGCTCTAATCCTCTGAGCCTCACCCCACCCCACCCCACCCCTCTCTCCCTCTCTCCCTCTCTCCCCCTCTCCCCCTGCCCCTCTCCCTCTCTCCCTCTCTCCCTCTCTCCCTCTCCCCCTCTCACCCTGCCCCTCTCTCCCACCCCTCTCTCCCACCCCTCTCCCTCTGCCCCTCTCCCCCTGCCCTCCTCCCCCTGCCCTCCTCCTGTGGTGCTGGTTAGCCAGGCCCATGCCCATGCCGATGAGAGGCGGCAGATAAGCAGCTCATTACCAGCGCAGACGTGACCGAGCGCCGGAGAAGCCTTCTGGCCGCCTGCCTCAGCTCATCAGTCCTACTTCTGTCCTGATGTGGCTGTCAGCGCCCGTGTGTGTGTGTGTGTGTGTGTGTATGCCCGTGTATGTGTCTGTGTTTGTGTGTGTGTGTGTGCCTCTGTGTATGTGTGTGCCTGTGTGTGTATGTGTGTGCCAGTGTGTGTGTGTGCCTGCCTGCCTGTGTGTGTGTATGTGTGTGCCTGCCTGCCTGTGTGTGTGTGTGTGTGTGCCTGTGGTTGTGTGTGCCTGCTTATGTATGTGTGTGTGTGTGTGTGTGTGTGTGTGTGTGTGTGGGTGTGTTTGTGCCTGTGTGTGTCTCTCTCTCTTTGCTACCACTTGTCAAGTTCTCTTCAGCACATTTGTGCGTGTCATTTTTCCTGACTTGTGGTGGCGTCCTTGTTAGATAAGACCGGGACCAAGGTGTGCGTGTGTGTGTGTGTGTGTACACGTGTTTGTCAAGCATGGCAGGGGAAGTATCCGGAGGTTAAGGCTCTGTAATGGCCCACGTGAGCGTGTTGGCAGCGCACAGCACCCAGCCCCTCCAGGTGGAGGATGGGAGGAGAAGCTGATGTTGTTCCGTGTTGGGGTGGGACCCCTACTCCGACCCTGGGGCCGACCCATGTCACAACTACTCTTCACAGCCCTGGGCCCATGATTAGAGCGGATGTGCTTTCCATTACGTCCATACCTTTGGCCTCCCTCTGTCACTTCTACTCTCTCTCTCTGTCTCTGTCTCTCGCTCTCTTTTGCTCTCATTCGCTGTCTCTCTCTCTTTCACTCTCTCTCTCTTTTGCTCTCTCTCTCTCTCTCTCCCACACACACACTCTGTTTTCCTTTCTTTCTCTCATCTCTGGAAATGGGTGGTCTATGTTTTGCTGTTTGTATGGCTGTTTCAGTGATTATGATTGGTAGATGGTGCGCAAATAAAGCAGTTTTAAATCTCCCTCTCTCTCTTTCTCTCTCTCTCTCACTCACTCTCCCCCCTGCTACCTCTCTCTTCTTTCTGTTTTCCCCCTCCATTATCTCTCTTTTGTTCTTTTTCTCTGTCTGTCTCTTCGTCTAATCTTCTTTATTTGTTTTTATTTCTTTTGGTCTTGTTTATTTATCTGTTTTGCCTGTCTGTCTTCATCTCCATTCGTCGTTCTTCCCCATCTGTACTTCTTACAATACTTCTCTATTCTCTTTCTCTTTCTCTCATCCCTCTCTCATGACCTTTCTCTGCCTCATCACTCTGTCTCTCTTTCTCTCTTCCTCTCATCTATCTCTCACTGTCTCTATGTGCTTCATCGCTCTCTCTCACTTTCTCTCTTTATCTCCCCATCTTTTCTTCTCCATGTCATCTCCCCCCCCCCCCTCTCTCTCCATCTCTTTCTTCTCCATGTCTTTTCTCACTCTTATGCTCTCTCTCTCTCACTCACATACACACAAACACACACGTGCACACACACACACGCACACACGCCCACACACACACACACACACACACACACACACACACACCCACAACCCCACACCCCCCCACACACACACCCTGTGCTAGAACACAGCCCTGGCAGCCCAAA
>CM059279.1:5884438-5886938 GCA_030347295.1 Setipinna tenuifilis
GACTCCTGTCTGATTCAGTTGCCAGAACAGTTGCCACCGTCACATGGCCATACTCCTCAGTCTGTCCAAGTCTCTGTCTGTTCGTCCGTCCGTCCGTCCGTCTGTCCATCCCTCCGTCTGTCTGTCCGTCCGCCAATCTGCCTCCTCTCCGGCCACCCTGTAGCTGAAGGTTATGTGCATATATTTGGCATGGCCCAGGAAATAATGGGCTCCCACGAGATGCAGGAGTAACATTAATCATTTCACTGCTTATTTGAGCCCCACCTGAAGAGCATATATTTCAGAAGGTGGAGTTGCTGCTCCGGGTAAAGATGCATGGCCAGAGTAGAGTAGCGGTTCTAATTTATTTATTTTTTCTCTTTTTCCTTTACTATTTCTCTCCTACCCTCTCCTCCCCTCCTCTCCCTCTCTCTCGTTCCCTCCCTCTCCCTCTGTCTTTCTATATCCCTCCGTCTCTCTTTAATTCTTTCTCTCCCCCTTTCTTTCTATATTTCTCCATCTCTGCCCCTTTTCCCTCTTTCTATATCCCTCCATCTCTCTGTCCTCCTCCCTCTACTCCCCCCCCCCGCCTCCCTCTCTCTCTCTCTCTCTGGCCTTCAGATGTGTCCTGAATGCGGAGAGGAGTATTGCATCGGCTGCTTTGCCAGGTTCCACCAGAAGGGGGCACTGAAGCTCCACAGAATGATTCCCATCCAGGTGAACAAGAGCTGCCTGTGCTGTTTGCTGTTTGATGTCCACCCCTCCCCAGTTGGGGCTTCTGTTTGTGCCCAGCCCTCTCACCTCACACACACACACACACGCGCACACACACACACACACACACACACACACATACACACGGGCGCGCCTACAGCAAAGACTATGCACACCGAAGCACACACATATACGCACACATAGTCAAACTCGCACAAAGCAAAGCACTGTGGACAGTAGCGAAGTAAATTTTGCAGCAGAACAAGAAAGTTTGGTGCTGAGTAAGTGCAGGAGGCCAACCATTAGCACGCAGCCCCGGAAGAAAGATCACCCCCCCGCTTCCGGCACGAACACGGGCCCGATCTGGCACAGCCCCCCCCCCAACACACACACACACACACACACACCTACACACACACACACACACCCATCCCAACCCATCCCATCCCACCCCTCTCTCTACCTGCACCTGAACGCCGCAGCGCACCTGTTCCCAGGCGGGGAGAGTAAACAGTGTGGCCCAGAGGAACAGGAAATCTGTTCAAACATGGCTCTCCTCTCCCCCCCGGCACCGCCCACGCATTCTGTTAGCTTTTGGGATTTCAGCACCATTGGGGTAGGTGGTGCTGGTGGTGGTGGTAGGGAATAATGGCAAGTGTGCTCGTGTGTGTGTGTGTGTGTGTGTGTGTGTGTGTGTGTCTGCAGGTTTGGTGGAGCTACAGTACAGAGTGTGCCTGTGTGTTAGTGCCTGCAGGTTTGTGCAGGTTTAATGAAGCTGCACACAGTGTGTGTGTAAGTGTGTGTGTGTGTGTGTGTGTTTGGGGGGGGGGGGTGTCT
The DNA here is from genome assembly GCA_030347295.1 of Setipinna tenuifilis. Lineage (NCBI taxonomy): Eukaryota > Metazoa > Chordata > Actinopteri > Clupeiformes > Engraulidae > Setipinna > Setipinna tenuifilis. Next base: position 5,885,969 of record CM059279.1, read on the forward strand.
TCTTCCCTGTGTCAACAACAATAACAGCAACAATAGTAACGACAACCACGCGGTGCTCAGATCCTGGCAGAGTTTGCCCCCCCACCACAGCTGCCTCTTGTGTGTGTGTGTGTGTGTGTGTGTGCTTTCGCGGCCTCATCCACTGAGTTCTGTGTCCCAGGGCACTGCTGTTGGTTTGGCTAATGCCTCCCAGGTGCGTCTGCAACAGCAACAGAGCACATCACTAAAGGCCTGCGCTTAAAAGGTGCCGTCAGCGATGCTAGCGGATATCGTTTGTGTTTGTGTTTACGTTCGAATGTCTCAGCAGACAATTGTGTCCCACTAAGCTAATTTTATATGTAAACCAAGCAGCAAGTAGCACATGCAATCAAGCTAGGCCAACCACCCCCCCCCCCCCCCCCCCCCCCCCCCCCCGCCGCCCAGGAAACTCTACACAATTGCAGGTGGACAAGCTTCCCCCCATGTTGTTTGTTTTAAGATCACAGAGTCTAAGCTGAAGTTTTGGACGTTTTCTGAGCATACCAAGGCAATGGAGAGCTAACAGCAGTTAGCAGCTACCTGTAACAGTGGTTAACAGCTCCAAAGCACTAAACATCACTGAGAGTACCTTTAAGGTTTGTCTGCTAGATCTCTGTGTCTGTTTAAAGCATCCTGTTGTAACAGGGCTTACAGCGAGACAGAGAACACTGACAGAGAGAAAGAGAGAGAGAGAGAGAGAGAGAGGGGGGTGTTAATGCACACGGAGAGAGGTAGAGAAAGGGTGATGATAGAGAGAGAGGGAGAGAGAGAAAGAGAAAGAGAGAGAGAGAGAGACAGGGGGGTGTGTTAATGCACAAGAAAAGATGTAGAGAAAGGGTGATAGTAGAGAGAGAGAAAGAGAGAGAGGGAGCGAGAGAAAGGGAAAGAGAGATGGGTTAAATAATGTTGAGAAATTCAGCCAATGAATAAATAAGAGGTGTCTAGATAGACC
>CM059279.1:5891938-5899438 GCA_030347295.1 Setipinna tenuifilis
GTGCCAGTACATACCAGCAGCTATGCAATTCCCAAATCCCCAAATCCAGTCCAGGGTTATGCGGAAAATGTGGAAATGGCATCAAGGGACGAGAGTGTCATCCACTCTGATCAGTTCATACATTGGTCAGGTCTGGCCATTAGGCACGCAAAATGTGCCGTGTTTTTACGAGTGATGCATTGGGGGGGGGCCTTAAAGGACAGAAATGTAACAATGCCAGAGCTGTGTCAAGAGACTCACACTGATTAAATCTGCTCCCCTCCTCATTATGATGAAAATCGGGCCAATCAGACTGATTGCAGTGGCCAAAATCCAACATCTTTTCCCGAACGTCCACGTCTCACACACAAACATACACTGTCAGCACTACATAATGAAACTGTGAAGCCGGTGACGAAATGGCTCTGCCCCAATAGTTCCCACAACTTGGGACATCATCTTCCAGCCAGGGGCCTCAGCCAGACATCGTAAAATGGGATGCTATGAGCACAAAATACCCACTACTTCTCCTGACGAGCCCCACTTTCTCAGGTTCACAATAAAGCAGAATGGAGAGCTGCACATCAAAGCTGCTGGATTTGGAGTGAGCGCCGACTGGACTGGACTGGACTTAAACGACCTACAAGTTTACAAGCGTCCTCGCCGGGACCCCACGGAGAAGCCGTGGCACTTAATGAAAATATAATATCAGACCCAAGGATCTCTACTCTGGCCATTCTCAACAAAAATAACACACCCCTGCCAGCTACAGATTAAAAACACAGCAGTCTCCCTTCCTCACCTCAGACAAACTTAAGAGTGTGTGCAGCATCGGATGAGCCTGAGGCCGCAGGGGAAATTAGTGCATCTACGATCTGCCGACCGCTTCGTTTCTCATGCCATCCGGACCACAGTGCTTCCCACACAAACACAACTTTGTAATGTGGTACACATCAAAGCGTGACCCCTTACTGTATACTACACCCACATCACCAGGAAAACCAAACAGTGACCTACATACTCAATGGATGCAACCAATACAAAGGGCTGTATGTGACCAGAGATAACCATATGGTCGACCTGGTTGCTAAGGACTTCCAGAAAGCATGCAGTAGACATGATTGCAGGTTTTTCACACACAGTACCGTACTGTCCATGTGTTCAGCCAACTTCAAAGATGAATACAGATTTCACAGACACTTCTATAATTACCATATATGGAGTATTTGGAATGTTTTTAAAATAATGGTTGTCAGATATGCTATGTTGAAACCAGTTTAGACTTACAGTACTTGTTACTACTCAAAAGTACTAACAATGTCATCAACTGATAGAACTTATCCTACAGCTCTGATACAAGTGTAGGCTTATAGTGCCGGTGTTCGTAAGCTCAGGCCATGTACATAAGACTGTTGTCAGAGCGCTGTAGAGGAGCGTCTGTGAAGAACAGAGGCAGAAAGACCAGCACATTCTGTGCTTTATTTGGTAGCATGGCATAATGCAAAAGAAGATGTTTTGTTTATCGATAACTGCTTTATTAGAAGGACCTATAAAACGTTTGTAAACTGTATCATTGACTTTTCACAAGATATTTGGATCATGTGTTCCTTGTCATTTTGGTCCAAATGGAAGCAATTAAGTGTGTGTGTGTGTGTGTGTGTGTGTGTGTGTGTTAGCGTGCGTATGAGCTTAAGCACAAGCCGCTTGTGTGTTCATACACAGAGGCAAATTGAATGTGCCTGACATAAAGTAGAAGCAACAGTAAAACACAAAAATTAGTCATGGGACCCCAGTTTCATTGATGGCCAATCAATGGCATGCATGACTGAGGAAAAAACTCTTTATAACCACTCTATAAATAAGCTGTTTGCTTTTAGCAAAAAAAAAAAAAACACCGCTAGTGTAAAGGCTAATAAGGTATGGTGAAATCATTCAGATTGGCTGATAAAGAATGACTTAATTACCACATTCACTATCAATTACATGATTCATTACACATTTAAGCTTTATTTGGCCTTCTTATGTGTCAGTGAAATTACCGATCTTTATGATGTTGTTGCTGATGCACCTGTTAACCGTGCTTGTTGGCAGTGATTGAAAAACAATGTGTGTGTGTGTCTGTGCGTGTGTGTGTGTGTGTGTGTGTATGTGTATGTGTGTGTATGTGTGTGTGGTTGTGCATGTGTATGTTTGTGTGTGTGTATATATGTGTGTGCGTGCGTGGGTTCGCGTGAGTGTGTGTGCGTATGTGTGTGCATGCATGTATGTGTGTGTGTGTGTGTGTGTATGGTGGGCAGGCAGAGGTGCAGACATCTGTGAGCGCTCTGGATGTGGTGCGGCGGTTCCAGAGTCAGGTACAGGGCACGGAGGCAGCGGAGCTCAGCAGCGCCCCCAGTGGAGGGAGGAGGAATGACGCGGCCAGCCGCACATTCGGACAGGGCCGTGCACCAGCTATCGGTCACCTGGTACGTCACCGTAAAAAAACAAAAACAGAATTACACTTTCTGTTGGCCAGTAATGGGTTAATATTTGAAGCTTCCTGTTTTCTCCTGTCTTTCTCCTGTATTTGTACACCTATCTCCCACCCCCCTCTCATTTTTTTGTGTCAGTAATCACCAGTAATTTAAATAAATAAAAAAGGTCCAAACATCTTCATTAATAATCAGTATGTTTGACCTGCTGCCACTGAAATCTTTCACAGATTTACAGAAGCTGCTCAAAATGTGGGAGGTATGATGTACGAAAAAAAAAAAAAGATATGTAGAACAACAGTTTCCACTGGCCAGTAGTGAATTAATAATGTGTTGAGTGTAGGATGCAGAAGGCAGCCATATTGAAAGTTCAGCTGATGTCAGTTTTATTGGCAGTCATGTACGGTACTGTAGGTACAGTACAGTGTGGTACAGTGTGAGAAGAGAACACCACAGCACAGCACGCAGTCAGGCAGGCAGGACCACTGCCTCCCCCCCCCCCCGGCTGAATCGCACAGCTCCCATCCGCCCATTCTGCAGCCCTTATTGTGACAAGCTTCAGTGTGAGCGGAGAAAGGCAGCCCCAGCTATGGGGCCTCACTGAGCTGTGGGCGTCCCTTCACTCGCCCAGGCAATCCCGCACCGCCGGAGAACAGAGACCTCCTCAATCCCAGCATGCCGCCCTGCGTGCTCTTACATCTAAGGCGTGAACTCTACAGGACCTGCACTGTCAGCTCTCATTCTCTCTCTCCCTCCCCCCTGCTCTCGCTGTCTCTCTCGCGTGCTCCTTCTTTCTCTCGAGTTCTCTCTTTCTTTCTTCAGTATATCTTTTTTTCTCCCATTCTGTTTCTTCCAGTCACATGAACACAGTATCAACATAAGATTGCTCTTCTTTCTCTGCCTTTCTCTCTCTCACACACACTCTGTGTTTAATTGCCTCCACCAGGGAGGTTATATTTTTACCAGGATGAAGTCATGAATGTATTGTTCTGCTTGGTAGACATGTCACACTTGTTAGTGTGCCTATAGCACTGTTATCTAAACGCCCTGCAGGACCACATTGATGGTCTGATCAAGGTTATTAATCAGTAGTCAAGTGGAAACATTGCAACAGCCAAAAATGTCACCCTTTGAAAACATAAAGATGTATGAAAAATAGTGAAGTCTAGTCTAGTCTTTCAGTCTCAAAATCTGTTTCTTCTACTTTCATTTATAAACAACATTAGCTTCTCTCTCGTGTTTGCTCCCCCCCCTCTCTCTCCCTCTCTCTCTCTCCCTCCCTCTTTCTCTCTCTCTGTCCCTCTCTGTCTCTCTCTCTCTCTCTGTGTCTTCCTCTCTCTCTCTTTTCTTTCCCACAACAAATCAAGCAAACGCATAAAACGATTAATTATGAGCCGTAATGAAAGCCATGAAAAATGAAAATGAAAAGCAAAAGTGGGGATAAAAAAAAAAACACTAGTTCATTTAGAGAGTGCTGTGCTGTGCTGTGCTGTGCCGTACTGTGCCGTGCCGTGCTGAGCCGTGCCGTGCCGTGCCGTGCCATGCTGTGCTGTGCCGTGCTGTGTTGTGCGGGTCTGGCAGAGTGGCCACAGGGCCGTGTGCCTCTCGCTGCCAAACCGGCCTGCCAACGTCCATCTTGTGTGCCGACCTGTATGTTTACGCCCCGCCGCGGCCAACGACGCCTCGCTTGTGTCGCCTCAGGTGCCTCCAGCACGTCACGAGGCCAGGACAGGCAGTGAGGAGGAGGAGGAGGATGATGATGAAGAGGCGGAGGAGGAGGAGGAGGAGGAGGAGGTGGTGTGGGCCGAGGCGAAGGTCAGTCCTACAGGAGGCTCCTCTCTGCTGAGGGGCCATTTTGACGAGGAGGAGTCGGCGCGCTCCTTCCAGCAGGCGCTGCGGCGGTGGAGGGGGGAGGAGGCGGGGGACAGGGCAGCCTCTCCACAGCAGCACACACAGCCACGCAGGACACACTCCGCTGCACTGCCAGGTACCCCGCACACACACACACATGTACACACACACAGACACAAACACATGTACACACGCACATGGACACACAGCCATGGACACACACACATGTACACATTTGCACACACAGCCATGCACACACACACACACATGCACACACATGCACACACAGGCACACATATGCACACACATGCACACATACACATGCACGCACACACAACCACACACATGCACACACGCACACACACATGCACACACACACACATGCACACACAGGCACACATACATACAAAGTTACCACACAAAACACATACATGTGTGCACAAACACAGGCATACAGTTACACAGGCATACAGACACACAACACACACATACTGTAGGCACGCACACACACACACACACACACAGATGCACACACACCTACATCAGCACTTATTACTGTAAGCACATCCTTTTTACACATACCCACACACACACCGGCAAACATCACATCAGCACTTATCAAGCACATGCGTACCTCCTATATTTATAGAAGAGTGTATATGAGTTTAAATATTTGCACACTGAATATGTTCATTTTTATAAACCAGTCTACATATTCACATGCACCAACATCTAGCACTCACAAACAAACACAAACACACAAACACTCAGACACATGCACACACACATACACACACATACACACACACACACACACAAGTGAACAGACACCTATACACACAGACACATGCACACACCAACACACACACACACAAACACACACACACACACACACACACACAAACACATAAATACTTGAAGCAAGCTGTGCCTCGGGGGCTAGGTAGGGGCTGTCAGTGAGCTCCAGTGGTGTGTCACCCAGCCTTCAGGGTAGCGGGGGGGCTAGGGGGGGCAGAGAACAGCCTTCAGGGTAGCGTGGGGGCCTTCAGGGTAGCGGGGGGGCAGAGAACACGTCTGAAGAGCTGCCGGCTGCAGATGATGCTGTGGCAGCTGCTGTGGCTTCACACTTCTGTTGTATGTGTGTGTATGTGTGTGTATGTGTGTGACTGACTGTGTGTGCATGTGTGTGTGTGTGTGTATGTGTGTGCATGCGTGTGTGTGTGTGTGTATGTGTATGTGTGTGCATGCGTGTGTGAGTGTCTGTGTGTGTGAGTGACTGTGTGTGCATGAGCCTGTGTATGTGAGGGTGTGTGTATGTAAGTGAATGTGTGTGTGTTGGTGTGTGTGTGTGTATGTGTGCGAGTGTGTGTATGTGAGTGAGTGATAGGGGGGGTGTTGTTGTCATAACAGCCTGCCAAAGCACACAAGCAAACACATCCAAGTCTGGTCATCACTGTGTGCAGCACTTCAGAGTCGGGGGATGAGTAACTGTCCAAATCCTGTCCACCTGCACGTCAAAGTGCTCCAGTACACACAAACACACACACACACACACATCTACAGAACCTCCCTTCCTCTCTTTCCTTCACTCTCTGTCCCTGTCTCCCTCTCTGTGTCTTTGTTACACACACTCTCACACTCTCTCTGTACTTCCTGACACTCTGTTTCTCTCTCTCTCTCTGTCTCTCTAACACACACACACACACACACCCACACACACACACACACACACACACACACACACACACACACACACACACACACACACACACACACTCATTCTCTTTTTCTCTCACACACTCTTTCTTGCACACACTCACTCTCTCCCGCTCCCCCTGTCTTTCCCCCCTCTGGTGGGCCCTGCATGGCTGGGGAGAGGCCAGGCGGTGTGGTGTGCCGGGGGCCTGGCTAGAGCACTTAAGTGGCCCACTCTGTGGAAGTGGGGGCTGGTTAACGCCTTTGAAGATAATACACTGCACTTCCATCAGACACAAGAGGTGTAGCCAGCCCACAACAAACCCACTCCCCACCCCAGCACTCACCCCCCCACCACGACCCCCACCCCCCCCCGGCCCTTTTCATTTCAGCCAGAATGGTTACCCACCTCTCCACAAAAGAGAAAGACTTTAGACTTTATTGTCTTTGGGTTTTTCTCAGCCACTTACCCGGCTGTTATTGTACGCACGGGCGGTGGTTATGTGTGGAGGGTGTTTGCTGCCTTTAGGGAAGCCAGGTAGAGTAGTAGTGTGTGTGGGCGTCTGTGGGTCTCTCCAGCGCTCATCCCTCATCTCCTCCCTCTCCTGCCCCTGACTGATATGACTACAGCCGCTGCCTTCTGCTCTTTCATCAGAGCAAGGGGGAGAGAGAGCGAGGGGGAGAGAGAGCGAGGGAGAGAGAGCGAGGGAGAGGCGGAAGCAGAGATGAGAAAAGAGGGGAGGAGAGGCGAGAAGTGGAGAAGCTCACTCCTTCTCTTTACTGCAGAAGCACAAATGAAAGCCCTGGGCAAGGCCAGCACAACTGCAATCTGTCTTTCATTCCCATTCTCTTTCAACACCGCTCCTTTTCTCTCTCTCTCTTTCTCTTTCTCTCTCTCTCTCGCTCTCTCCTTCTCTCCCACTCTGTGTGAGCGCGCCTTCTGCTCTCCCTCCGTCTCTCACCGCTCTTCTCCTCCCTCACTTATCTCCTTTACCTCTCTCGCTATCAGTCAGGAGTGAAAATTGCAGGCATCTGAAGCATTTGGAGAGAACAGCGGCTGTGTGAGAATGTAAAGGAAAGACAAGACGTATCGTAAGAAAGCAGGGTAACACTTTATTTTACAGTTGCCTTTACAGTGTATCTACACTACTTGTAACAATATGCACTAACATTAATCTTAACCTTTGCCCCAACCCAAGGTACAATATAAGTACATAATGTTGCATGTTGTTACACACTTTGTTGCACAGTGTAGATAGTAACACCTGTATCTACATGTAACAATGTGTACTATTATGCACTTACACTGTACATACCTAACACTAACCCTAACCCTATGGGACAGTGTAAGTACATCATGTTACATATAGTTACACACGTTGTTACACTGTACCTAACTGATGTAACAGGGGGAGTAAAATGAAGTGTAACCAGAGAGGCTTTGAGGATCTTTTGATATAGCTATTTATTTACACCTCCTTTTTGTACATATAGATGCAGTTTA
>CM059279.1:5909438-5916938 GCA_030347295.1 Setipinna tenuifilis
TGTTCCAGAACACTCTGTGGTGGTAGGAAACTACTGTAATTGGAGCAGTGTGTACTTAATGACTGACTCGCACGTGAACTGTGAGCTGATTGGCATCAGGTGTCATCATCATCTGAATCAATGTCACAGAATGTCACAGCTCACTTGAGTGCTTCTTTATGTTTTTTTTTGGTCTCCTTTGTTTGGTTGTGATGTGTGTGTGTGTGTTAGTGTTTGGTTGTGATGTGTGTGTGTGTTAGTACCTTCCCCCGCCCCCCCCACCCCGTTCCCCCCTGTTTTCTTCCCTGGGTGTCTGTCTCCCACGTGTGCTGTGCGTCTGATGCCTCTCACTCTCTTCACTCTTCATCTGTGTGTCATAATTGCAGGCAGTCGGCGACTCTGCGGGTACCTCTGCCTTTGGAGTGGAGCGCCGCCAAGTTAACACAAAGAAGTAAGCCGTGGGAGATGAGAGAGGCGCCAGCGCCTTTGAAAAAAAAAAAAAGAGAGAAAGGAAAGGAAAAAAAAATAAAGGAGCGACATATAACGACAGCGTTGCACAGCGTGTGTGCCGCCTCTGTGCTGCTCTGCTCTGCTCAGCGCTACGCAGCGCTACACAGCCCAACGCCAGCGTTAGCGCTTCCTGCTTTTTAATGGCACACGTCAAGTGTGCAGGAGTGTCGAGTTAGCGCAGGTTGACACCAGGAAAAATAAGCTCTTATTATCTTGGCTGGGGTTTGTCAAAAGCACTAGGTGCTTAATGAGGATGTTTTTTTGTGTGTGTGTGTGTGTGTGTGTGTGTGTGTTTCTTTTTTTTTCTCTCCATGTTGGACAGAAGCAGAGAGAGTCTGAGTGAGAGCAGGAGCAAGAGGAAGAGTGAGGAGGAGAGGAGAAGAGACGGAGACGTGCGCTCTGCTGGATCTTCTGCTGGATCGTCTTCGTTACCTGAGCTGCGTCTCTCCCCTGGAGGACAGTCGTCCACCCCGGCAGACAAGCGACCGGCACCCCCTCCCCGACCAGCTCCAAGACCCCCACCATCGCTGGGACGCCCACCTGCCACCCACCAGCTCTCTCCCCAAACAGCCTCTGTGCAGCCAGTGCCATCGGGCCAGCTTCCAGCAAACACATCAAGAAGCAGACTGTCATCCAGCCCAAGGACCGACAAGATTAAAACATCACCGGTAGAGGATGGGAGGCCGCCACAGTATCCATCCAAAACTCTGTCCCCAAGATGCAGGCTGACCGCCACTCCCCCTGGGCCCTCCGAGTTTCAGTCTCCCAACCCTGAAAAACCATCAAAAACCCCATCCCCAAGAAGCAGGCTAACACCATCTCCACGTCTTGGTTCCACTAAAACGGGACTGACCCCCTCTCCACCTCAACCTCCCTCACGTGGCCCCCTCCAGAGCCCTTCACCCTCACAGCCTCGGTCCCCTGGCCCTCTGTGTACCCCTAGTCCATCTCATCTCTCTAGCCTGGCCCTTAAGACACCTCGTGAGTCCCTCACACCTGTTTCCTCAGTGGAGATCTCACCTGAGACATACAGGACAGAGACCACCCCATGTCATACACCTCGTGACCCCACCTCATCTCAGCGACCCGTGTTGTCGTTTACACCTGACATCACGTCAACTCCGCCTTCAGTCGAGCACTCCACTCCGCCCACGCACAGCCTATCAGGTGAGCTACACCAGATGAGTTAAACACACACCAGCCTATCAGGTGAGCTACACCAGATGAGTTAAGCATAGCACCAGCCTATCAGGTGAGCTCTACCAGGTGACGTAAGCACACACCAGCCTATCAGGTGAGCCCCACCAGGTGACGTAAGCACACACCAGCCTATCAGGTGAGCCCCACCAGGTGTGTGAAGTATACTACCAGCCTATCAGGTGATCTCTACCAGGTGAGTTAAGCACAGCACCAGCCTATCAGGTGAGCACCACCAGGTGAGTTAAACACACACCAGCCAATCAGGTGAGCCCCACAAGGTGCGATAAAGCACACACAAGCCTCTACCAGGTGAGGTAAGCACACACCAGCCTATCAGGTGAGCCCCACTTTAAGCACAGCACCAGCACGTTCACCTCCAAAACACACATCATTCTCAAAAGCCACAGAACTTTTTTGGGTTTTTTTTTTCACCCTGTGTATCTACAGAGTGTTGTTTTTAAAGGGGGCTAGTAATCACACTACCTCAGGCCTGTCCTCAGCCACCTCACGCCCCAAAGAGAAAAAGACACCCCTCCACCCTCCCGTCCTTCTACTCTCCTCCCCTGCTCCTCCTGCAGTGGCAGATGAGGCCGATAGCGAGGGGCTAACAGGCTTCTCCATGCAGCACTGGCGCCTGGCGCTAACACACTGTCGGAGCCAATTTGGGCCGAGGCGGTGCGGCATGGCTTGGCGGTGGTGCGTTCCTCCTGACGCATCGATCCGGGTTTTAAGTAAATACTTGGTATAATGTTTCGGCAGGCAGAGGGCTAATTAATTACATGTGGAGATAGGGCCAGCATCGCCACGGCCACGCCACACTCTAATCACCAATTTCCCCTCGCCTCCTCGGGAGACTGGCTCAGACAGGACTAGTGCACACACCAGCGAACACGCACACACACATGCACACACACACATACACACTAACACACATGTGCACACACACACACACACACACACACATGTACAAACACACCGATGCGCGCACACACACACACACACACATACACACACACGTGTGCACACATTTACACAGACACACAGATAGTCACGCACACATGGACACCTTCAAAAGACATTATATAACTAAGTAATTTTGCATACTCTTTCTAAACCACAACACACACACACACACACACTCACATGTGTGTATTCAAGCTCAAACAGAAGCATCTGCACACACACACCATCCCCTCCTCCTCCACACACACACACACTCTAATAACACACCCTGACACACGCACACACACACACACACACACACAAATATCAAACCCTGACATGTGCTTCCAAAGCGTCAGAGGCGGTCTCACACCCAGAGCTCATTTGGAGCTGCATGTGCTGACTTGCACAAGTGATGGAAGCTTCAAGCTGAGCTGGATGGACATCATTAATGCATTAGCCACTCATGGAGTCAGAGAGCGAGAGAGAGACAGACAGACAGACAGACAGAGGGACAGACAGACAGAGACAGAGACAGGGGTGAAGGAGAGGCAGAGGAGGAGGAGAGGGGATTAGTGTTGGGAGTTGAACAGATCAGCTGTAAATTTGTGTTATTCATCTTCCCCTCTTCTTCTGTGTGTTTCCCTCAGCCCTGATGATGAAATCAGATTGTGCTTCAGAGGAGGAGGAGGAGAGGGAGGAGGAGGAGAGGAAGGAGGAGGAGGAGGAGGAGGAGGAGGAGACAGAGGACTGGAAAGGTAGCGTGAGGCTTCTGCTAGACCAGAGCGACTCCTCGGACGAGGAGCTGGGAGTGTGTGTGGGGGGACTGGAGGCTGTCTCACCGTTGTCCCCGTCTCCCCCCCTCTCTCCTCCTGCTGGGCCTCGCTGCTCCATGGAGGAGACCCCCCCGTCTCCTGCCAGCCTCCCCCCAGACGACCCCCACAGCCACTCGCCGGATTCGCCGCTCTTCACAGAGCCCTCTGCTGTAAGGAGCACAGCAACAGGACACACACACACACACACATTTACAAACACACTCACCCACACACATGCTCTCCCTCTCTCTCTCTCTCACACACACACACACACACATGCTGACACACACACACACACACACACACAAACTCTTACAAACACACTCATCTACACACCTGCTCTCCCTCTCTCTCACATACACCCCAGCCGCTGACACACACACATACACTCTTACTACCTCATACACCACAGGTGTAAGCTTATGACATTACATTTAAATCCTATGGTTAAATATCAGTCAGCTGTTGTCACATCGTGACAAGGTTCTGTAACATTAGCCCAGTGAAATGCATATTAGTTTGGATGATTGCCTACAGCCAGGTTAAAAACAGACCTTCTGTTCAGTTGTAATGTGGATGCATTAGGGCCAGTGGCTGCTGTGACTGCTTTGCTCCATAATCAGTGTTAAGGGTGGAGCGAGACCCCCGTCACAGCCATCTCTGGATGCTCAGGGCTCAGTGGTGCTGGGCTGTCACTCTCTCGCCGGAGATCTCCCGAGCTTCACACGGAGTGCGATGTGAACAGCAGTTTAATGCGGTGGTACTGTTAACAAGATCGCTCCAACAGACAGGGGCCACGTGGCCCCTGAGGCTTCACGAGCACCCGCAAAACGTTTCCGTACGCCAATCTGCTAAAGCACACACACACACACACACACACACACACACACACACACACACACAGAATAACGTAATGGATCGCTCGTGTCTCGACAGAATAGACAAAACGGCAACCACTGTATCACGAGGAGAAAAAGAAGACTCAGTTTGGCAGGGTTTTTTAGACTTGGGCATTGAACCGAACACGGCGAAAAAAATATAAATGCCAAGAAATGCCTAGAAAGTATCATCGCGGTCATTAATTATTTCCCAGCAAAAAGCTGTTACCTAAACAGTGGATTTTTCCAGCATCAATCTCAAGAGGATACTTGTTGGGACTCTAAACATTCGCTGCGTGGAGGAAAAAACTCAGCGCTGCACTTTCAAAAATAACCCCGTTCAGACAAATATGCGGTCTAATTGTTTGTCACATTGTCAGGATTTTATTTGCCTCCCTCTCTCTCTATATATACGTATATATAGACATCTTCTGCCACAGTTTTTATTGGTACACATTAAAGTAATATTGTATGGCATTCATGCTATGATGCTCTTGCTCTTGCATAGACCAAAATGTATTTTTTAGTTGTTTGTATATTAAGTGGCACTTTACTTGTAAAAGCTTCATTCAAATCTAAAGTGAAGGGTGGGACAAGAGCAGGGTTTAAAAAATAACTATACTGTAGCCCATAGTCCCATAGTCTGTGAAAATGACTGCAATTGTACATTTTTGCACGGAGGCTGCCAAGGGCCAAATTAAGTTTGGATGACAAGAAAAGGGGTCTGTTAATGAAACACCTTGAGTTAAATGTCTGATTAGCGACAGATGCTGTCTCCCACATAGAGGCCGTTAGAGATGAATTATTGTGCTGGTTTCATTTCTTTCCCTCATTTTTATATTCTCCATTTGCACCGCATTGACAAATCCTGAGTCTGGTCTGTTGACCATCAGCAATACAATACCACTTATTTCCTTCTCAGTCAGTGCAGAGTTTTAGAGCTGTAATATTGTCCTTGGCACAAGCCCAGTTTGCCATGCTTTGTCCAAGATATGCCTCTCCCCACTCCATACTCATCCATTTTCTTTTTGTCTCTCTATGTTTCTATCTGTGTTTCTATCTATCTATCTATCTATCTATCTATCTATCTATCTATCTATCTATCTATCTATCTATCTATCTATCTATCTATCTGTCTATCTGTCTGTCTGTCTGTCTGTCTGTCTGTCTGTGTCTGTCTGTCTGTCTGTCTGTCTGTCTGTCTCTGTGTCTATCTCTATCTCTCTGTCTCTGTATCTGTCTCTCTCTGCCCTAGGCTCTGCAGGCCCTTGCCCAGAGGCAGTCCAGCCAAGCTCACAGCTTCCTGGGCCTGGATGGCTTCCTCACCCTGGGCGTAGAGGCGACATCGGTGCAGCAGGGGTTGGCTCCAGCCTCTACATGCACACACACACCACATCGCCACAGCACACACGGAGCATCGTCACTCTACAGAGAAGGTCAGATCAGACACACACATACACACACACACACACACACACACACACACACACCTACACACACACACACACACACACACACACACACACACGCTTTTATAGTTTTGGTGGGTCTGTGCTCTACAATTCTATAACAGTGTACACTTGGAATGCTTTGCAGATATACTAAATTGAAAAAAGAAAAACATCAAAGACATTGACAGCTGCACATGTGTGTGTGTGTCATGAATGGCGCCAACTGCTATTGTACCTCCAAAGCAAAGCAAACACACAGCACAAGAAAGAGAGGTGCTCTTGCCATGTTTTCTTCCTGACAATTGGTGTTGCAGTTGTAGAAGGACGCAAGCTGAGATGCATTATTCTGCTAGCGAGAGAGTCTTTCTCCCTGCGTTGGAAGCTCGTGTGGGTGTGTGTGTGACGGAGTATTGCGAGGCTTTGTCAGGTGTAAATGGCGGCAATGTGTCAACAAAACTAAGTGTTTGAATTCAAAGACCGTCACGAACTGGAACAGAACGCAGAGTGGTTAAAGATGGATAAAGAAGTTTGTGTGTGTGTGTGTGTGTGTGTGTGCGCACTCCTTATTATGCTGAAAGCCAAAAAATAAGAAAAAAAAAAGGTGTTTGATTGTGTTCTGATTTATTGTTCTCTTTCCATCATCACTCCTTTATGCATGCGCGGAGAGGTGAGGCTCGTCAGTCTGAGACAAGCTGTGAATAAGTTGGGCATCAACACTCTGTGGTGCCAGACGCACCCCTCGCTGACGCCCCCCTCTCACTGACGCACCCCCCAATACGAGTGTCACTGCACCCCTACATGAATAGATAGCGTCACAATTGGATGGAGCACGCAGCTGCTCGTAGCTCACCCCAGTAACACAGTCTTACGGCTCTGACAGCTGTGGGCAGGTTGGCAGCAGCTCAGCTCCTGCATCCCCCCCTCTCTCCCCCTCTCCACCCACCCGCTTACCATACGGAGCCAGAGGCCCCCTCCAACTACCCCTCACCCCACCCCTCATTAAACGAGTCATCCTGGGTAAAGCTTGAGATTTTGTCGGAGCACGTGTTTTCTTGCAGAGTGAGGGGGGCACGGTATCTTTTTCTGGGCCTGTAGGGTGGGGGGGGGGCAGGATGGAGGGGTGGTCTCTTGTTCTGGGCCTGGAGAAATGAGGGGGGCACGGTCTTGTGCTCTGGGCTTGTGAGGCGAGGTGGAGTGAGGTGAGGGGGGTGCGGTCTCCTTTTCTGGGCGTGGAGAAGGAAGGTGGAGTGAGGTGAGGGGGGTGTGGTTGTTCTGGGCCTGAGAGGGAGGTGGAGTGAGGTGGGTGGGTGGGGGGGGGGTGGATGTGGTCTCGTGCTCTGGGCCTGTGAGGTGAGGTGGAGTGAGGTGAGGTGAGGGGGGTGCGGTCTCTTGCAGAGGTGGAGTGAGGTAAGGGTGGTGCAGTCTCGTGCTCTGGGCCTGTGAGGTGAGGTGGACTGAGGTGAGGCCATGGTAAACGGTGGAGAGTGATGATGCTGTTCGGTTGGGGGTGTGGGGATGAGCGTGGGCGGGGTGGGGCGGGGTGGGGTGGGTCTTCATTAGGCTCGAGTATCACGCATCCATAATCATTAGCGAGCTCTAAGCTTAATTAAAGAGAAAAGCCTGGGCCTAGGGAACGTCTCCTTGATGGCAATGCCACACTTGCTCCCACTTATTCTTTGGCCACTTTGTTCTCTCTCTCACTTTTTTCCCTCTACCTCTATCTCT
>CM059279.1:5924438-5946938 GCA_030347295.1 Setipinna tenuifilis
CTGTGATGATGGAAGAGAAGATTGCTTTCTTTGGGCATCACGTTTTCTTTTTCTCTCCTTCTCCTTCTCCTTTCCCTCTTTCCTTTCTCACTTTTCCTCCTCCTGTACACTTCTAGGTTTATTTGATGAACTTACTTTCTCCCAGAAGCTACCTATTAATATCTGCTGGAATATGGCACTAAGACAATGTGCTTCTTGGAATCGACTTAAAAAAAGAAGGCAATATGCTGCATGGATCTTTTTTTGTTACATTGGTTTAACATATGGCTTAGTAACGTTTAATAATTTATTTTTTAAGTTTTTTTTTTCCAACACATTTAGGTTAGTTGTATGCTTCATGTTTCACAGTGTAGACGGCAGTATTAAAACCTTAGTAACATGGTAATTTGCACCTGCCTGTGATTATTGTTGGGGGTGTGTTACATATGGCATTATTATTTATTTTAAACGTGAAACGCTGATGTTGGGCTAGACCCGAAACATTTGTTTTTGTGATTTTTTTGTATTTTCTGTATTCTTTGGCATGTCAATCCAATTTCTGATTTCTGAAACTGTTCAGCTTTCGTGTGTGATTCCCTGCCTTCCTTGTGTTCAGACGGCACGGCTATGTGGTATAAATGAAGCATGCTTCTGCTGTGTAAGACGGACGGCACACCAATACATGTCTCTGTGCCCCTGTCTGCAAAGGGAATGATTTGCAGGTGCATAGCTGATCATAAGTGTGTGACTTTCCCTTATTCGCTTTCATGTGTCTCTTCCTCTCCCGCCACTTCTGACCGGCCCCTCATCTCGCCCGTCTCTCCATCTCCATCACACCTGCCTCTCACTCCGCTGACGGATGACAGCGTGTCTCTGCTCTCCGTCTGCCTGCCTGCCACCTCCATCCATCCATCCATCCATCCATACATCCATCCATCCCTCCATCCATCCATCCATCCCTCCATCCATCTATCTATCCATCCATCTATCCTCGCTGCACTGCCCACTGCAGACAATTTGCTCTGAGGCTGAGTGCCTCTCTCACTCACTCTCTCATCTGTCTGTGTCTCTCTCGTCCTCTCTGAGACATTGTCTGTTTTTTTTTGCTCCCTACATCTATCTATCTATCTATCTATCTATCTATCTATCTATCTATCTATCTATCTATCTATCTATCTATCTATCTATCTATCGATCTAGGGTTAGCTAATACTAATCTTCAGGAGATGTACTGTAATATTGATAAATAGTGACACAATGTGACACCATTGAGCCAGTTGTTGTACATCAGATATGAATGGAGTACCACATTACATGTATCTATCGCTTTCTCTCTCTCTCTTTCTCTCTCTCTGTCTCTCTGTCTCTCTCTCTGTCTCTCTCTCTCTGTCTCTCTCTCTCTCTCTCTCTCCCTCCTTCAGGCAGGAGTACTCCATGTTCTCCTTGCCCCACGAGTGTGTCAGGGCGTCCCACCCTGATGCCCCGCCCCCTCTCCCGCCCCCTGTCCCGCGCAGCTCAGGAGATCCTGGAGGTGCAGAGCGTGGAGCAGGAGGCGCAGAGGAGGAGGCTGGGGGACGGCGAGGAGGAGAAAAAGGAGGAGGAAGAGGAAGAGGACAGACAGGCTCTGGCTAGCCTGGAGGAGGAGTTCAGGCGGATGAGTGCCCACTCTGGTACGCTGGAGCTGGAGCGTACTGTACTGTACTGTAGGGCCGTTGGCCGATTAATCGAGCCGAGCGCCCCCGGCGATCGCCGATAGTAATAAAGTCAAGGTCAATCATGATGATTAGCCCCGGCCGTATTTGACATGATCAGCCATGGCTTAAAGTTGTCCCCCACAGCTGATGTCATTGTCGGCAGAAAAAACAGGTTATACAGTATACAGTGTCAGCTGTGTAGCGATGGTTTGCTTGTGTCCAGAGGCGGATAAAGCGGATTGAGAAATTAAAAGTCCTGCCATGTGTTCCTTCTGCCTGTGCTCTCAACACTCAGGTGATTTCACTAACTATCTCATCTACCTAGGATCAGCTGATTCAGTGAATTTTCTGGAACAAATATGTGGCAGGACTTTTACTTTCTGAAACCCGGGACGTCCGCCTGTGGTTATGGCATCATAAATGGCACCATAAATAGTAAATGTATGTGTATACAGTGTACATGTCTGCATATGTGTTAATAAAGGTCACACTTTATTCTCAGAGGCAATGTTACAGCGTGTTACAGTTTTTCTCAGTCGCTTTGGTACTTTTCTCACAACACTATTAACATTTGCGCAGCATTTAGTGCATTTCTCAAAACAGTTAGTGCAAACTGCAAAACCTAGTGGATAACCTGCAAAAGCAAGTCACTTGCTCAAAATTGATAGTCAATTCCTCAAAAGCAAGTATTCATGTCAATGAAACTGCCAGTGTCATCAAAATGAGAAGTCTTGACATCATGTTTATGAACAAGATAGTCAAATGGATTTGTCATGTTTTCATTATGACAATTACTTCTCTTAGTGTTTTCCAATGCAGGAAAAAAAGGTTAGAACTCATTGACACTACCTGAAAATGCTCAAGACAGCACTATACACTACCTGTACAGCCATTTTACGTAAAACTACAGTAAACAGTACACGTTGCTGTAAGTAGGGGAGTGAGTACAAGACACTGAATACGTACATTTCCTATTTTTACTGTATATGCTCTTTGCAATTCTACAGCATTGTGCAAAAGAAAAATACAATACAGTCACTTATTTAGAACAAACATAAGAAACACCCTTTTAGTAGAACTGTGCACAAATGTGAACAACATACGTAACAGTACATATTGTAACTGAAAATAGGTAAATCATTCTGGCACATGCAGACGTTCCTGTCTGTCTAGCCATATATTTTCATCTACATCACAACGGATATCATCCCTTGCAATGCAGCGAGAAAAGTGTCTCCTGGAGTGGTAAATCCACCGTCTGCATGACTCTGCTGCAGCAAAGCAGACCATTTACAGTGCTGAACATTAGAGTATACATACAAGACATGTTTTACCTGTACATACTGGTGACGGCTGAACTAATAGTTATGAGAATTTACATTCTGATCTGAGAAAAGCACCAACGCAACTGAGAAAAACTGTAATACTTCACACACCTCCTTGTGAGTAAAAGCTTAAGTTCACCTGAGAGCAACTGTTCAATTTAGGAGACATTTCCAGCAAAAAAAAAATATAAAGAAAGGTATAAAATTTGCTTGACAGAATTTGATAACTAGTTCAACAATTTTGTATGTAATGACTCAAGCAATACAACTAAGACTATTAGTTTTATTGGGAATGACTATTCAGCATCCACAAGTATAGTTCATTTTAACTGACATGACATAAGCAAATGAAAATGTTAAAAAACAACATTGTATTGTATAAAAGCAACTGACACATGTCCAAAAGCATTGGCAATTTGTTCAGAGGAAGGAGAAATTGCTATTATGAGGTGCACAAATGACTAAATGTTGTGGAGGTTGAACTAATAGTTATGAGAATTTACTTTCTGATCTGAAAAAAGCACCAAAGCAACTGAGAAAAACTGTAAATGCGTGTACTAATAGCAAGTGACTGTAATATCCCCCCTGCTGTGCCCTGACATTTCCTGTGTTGTGCATGTCAACAGGCTCACGCTGGGCTAACACGCTAACACTCCTGCGCAGCAGAAAGCCCAGCCAGGCTATTAGCCTGTGAGCCTGTGTCAGTTGATGTAAAATTAATACTGTAGCGTTCGTGTCTGTGCTCATGGTGGCGGAACAGCTGGGTGACGTGTCGTCGTCGTGTCAGCGCCTTCTTCTTCTCTCCTCTCCCCCACAGGTGTGGGCCGTGACAGGGTCGTCTCGGGGGCACCCCACCCCTCGCTGGTGGCCCACGGCGCAGCAGGCAGAGCGGAGGGCCAGGGCCAGGGTCATCGCTCGGCTGGGAGGGGCAGGAGTGGCAGCAGCAGCAGCAGCAGCGTGGTGAGGTGGGTACCCGCTTAACTTAACCACCGTGCCCACAGAGGAGAGGAGAGGAGAGCAGAGGAGAGGAGAGAGGAGAGAGGAGAGGAGAGAGGAGAGGAGAGGAGAGGAGAGGAGAGGAGAGGAAAGGGGAGGAGAGGAGAGGAGAGGAGAGGAAAGGGGAGAGGAGAGGAGAGGAGGGGAGAGGAATGGAGAGGAGAGGAGAGAGAGGAGAGGAAAGGAGAGGGGAGCAGAGGGGAGAGGAGATGAGTGGAGATAGGAGAGGAGAGGAGAGGAGAGTAGGGGAGAGAAGAGGAGAGGAGAGTAGGGGAGAGGAGAGGAGAGCAGAGGGGAGAGGAGAGGAGAGGAGAGGATAGGGGAGGAGTGGAGAGCAGAGGAGAGAGGAGAGGAGAGGAGAAAGAGGAGAGGAGATGAGAGCAGAGGGGAGAGGAGATGAGAGGAGAGGAGAGAGAGGAGAGGAGAGCAGGTTGCGCTCGTTAGGAGCAGCTCATTAGAGGCAACCTCGTTAGCGCTCTGCCCACGTTCTCATTTTTTTCTTTTTTTTAAAAAAAAGAAGAAGAAGAAGAAAAAAATGTTCACTAAGCGCCTGCTTCTGAATAATTTTGCTGTACATATTTCTCCTTTTAATGGAGAGAGGGCAGGAAAAAGATATATGCCGTGCCGTGCAGGGAAATACTTATTTTCTTCTTTTTTTTTTTTCTCGGGCAGACGTAGCAGCAACACTGGAAGCTCTCCCTCAGTGAGACGCTGATTTGTGTGTGTGCGGTGTGTCTGTCTGTCAGCCTTTCAAATAGACTCTGTGATGCATGATGGGATATTACGTGCCTGGGAACAGTAGCACCAGGCACTGCTGGGCTACAGGTTGCCGTGTGCCTTCTGTAGAACAATGATATTTATGACTTCACTTTATTCTTCACACCCACCCCTCCCCACACACACACACACACAACACACACACACACCCCACAACTCTGTCTCTCTCAATCTCGCTTCCCCTCTCTGATGCCATCCTGAGGCAAGGGCCATGTTCACCTCTTTTCCTCTTGTCTGTGTGCCAGTGTGTTCCTTGCCACCCTCCTCTACATGGTGGATCTAAAAGCACTCCAGGGCTTCTTGTCAACCAGCTCTTAAACCCCTTTACCATGCCACTGTAAATTACGCTGTGTGGGTGCGTTTGTGTGTGTGTGTGTGTGTGTGTGTGTGTGTGTAAGTGTGTGTGTGTGTGTGTGTGTGTGTGTGTGTGTGTGTGGGTTTGGAAGACTGTGTATGCGTTTAAGTATGGATGAGAAGAAGGGCTTGTTTGGCTGGTATGTGAAGCTGTGTGTGTGTGTGTGGTGTGTGTGTGTTTGGAAGATTGTGTATGTGTTTAAGTATGGATGAGAAAGGAGGCCTTGTTTGGCTGGTATGTGGAGACGTGTGTGTGTGTGGTGTGTGTGTGTGTGTGCGTGTGTGTGTGTGCCTCTCTCTGCTTTGTCGGTTGATTTGCGGCATGCTCAGCGTGTGATGTTCTGACAGCGTGCATAAATGCTTTGGCTTGCTCTGCGATGTCACCCCTTTTTCCTCTCCCCATGCCTTTGATTCCAGCATTAACATTGTCTGCATGACGGTATCGGTGCGCGTGTGTGAGAAGTGTGCATGTGTCTATGTATGCTTGCGTGTGTGTGTGTGTGTGTGTGTAAGTAAATGTGTGTATGCGTGAATGCGTGTGTGTGTGTGTACATGTGTGTCTAGTTGAATGTATGTGTGTGTGTGTATGTGTATGCATGCATGTGTGGGTATATGTGTGTTTGTACCTGTATGTGTGTGTGTGTGTATTTGTATGAATGCGTGTGTGCGTATGTGTGTGTGTATGTGTGGGTATGCGTGTATTTGTACATGTGTATGTGTGTGTCTGTGTGTGTGAGAGAGCAAGAGCTAGAGAGAAGGGTAAATCTGTGCTGGAGGCATCCTGAGTGATGTGTAATGTTAGCTGAGCAGCATGCTGACGGATGTATAATAACAGGATTAGGAGGCTCCTACACGCCACACGCCTCCCCAGCCCTATCAGCCCCCCATCAGCCCAGCTCAGCCCAGTTCCTCCCCCCACTCACACACGCTCCCCCAGCCCCAGTGCCTCCCCACCACTATCACCCTCCCCATCAGCCCAGCTGAACCCCCCCACCACCACCACCACCACCACAAACACACACACACGCTCCTCCGTAGCCCTGCCAGCCCCTGCTCCCCTCCCCACCACTATCACCCTCCCATCAGCCCAGCTCTGGTCCCCCCCCCTTCACACGCTCCTCCACCAGTCCTGCCACCCCTGCCAGCCCTACTCCCCTCTCCCCCAGCCCCACTCGCCTTTATTGGGGGTCTCCCCTTCTCTCTCTACCTCTCTCTCTCTCTGTCACTCGCTCTTTCACACTATCTCTCTATGTCTCACTCTCTCTTTCTTTGTCTCACTCTCTCTCTCTGCCTCACTCACTCTCTCACACTATCTCTCTCTGCCTCACTCTCTTCCTCTGCCTTACTCTCTCTTTGTCTCACTCTCTCTCTCTGCCTTACTCACTCTCACACTATCTCTCTCTGTCTCACTCTCTCTCTGCCTCACTTGCTCTCTCACACTGTCTCTCTCTGCCTCAGTCTCTCTCTGTCTCACTCTTTCTCTCTCTGTCTCTCTCTTTCTCTTTCTTTTACTGTCTTTCTCACACTTTCTCTCTCTCTCTGAGACATCAAGTATAACAGGCGTTATTTCGTAGACAGAATGCATTTTGTGTATTGCACCATACATTAATTTCTCTTGAAACCGTGTATCAGCGTAATGCCTGTTGTCTGTCCGCAAGAAACACAAACGCATTTATATTGTCCGCATAAAACACTCGAGGTGAACAAGTTCTTTCGTACACAGACCAAAACGAAACAAAACAAACTCACATTGTGCGCCGAATTGACTGTTTGTACTTTTTTATTTTGTGGGATAAAAGGTTGAATGGATTTTCAGTTCAATTTTATTTGAATAGCCCCCAAAAAGACATTAAAACGGTCCCTGTAGGCTCCTTCCGTAGCCAAGAGCCTTCACCCTGAGAGGAAAAAGTAAGCACTAACACAGCAGTGGCCAAATCAACTCTTTTTAGAAAGAAAAAAATTCTTGGGGTGGCCTTGTGGCCATGCAGATGAATGTATGTGCGCATCAGATTGACATCATTGTCATTGTCCACATGGCATACAAGAATACATGAGACCTACAAGATGCTATATACAGCGATATACAATACATATTGAGGTATATATGAGATGCATGAGGTGGTGCATATTGGATTGCACTTTTTATAGACAAGCTTGCAGAGGCTGGTGAGTCTGGCCATGGAATAGATGCTGGAGATGGGATATGACACTTGTTTACTCTATCATTCACACACACAGACAGACAGACAGGCAGACACACAGACTTAGACACACACACACACAGACACACACACAGACACACACACACACACACACACACACACAGTCACTCACTCTCTTTCTGTTTCATTCACACACACAGTGTCCATGTTCTGTAGTTGGATTCTTGGGAATCCGGATGGCCTGAGGATGGAAACTCCTCTGCCTAGCCTTTCTGCTTTGGCCGAAAGGTCTGACCTCACTGGTCCCAGCAGTCCGTTTCCTGAATGTGAAACGCCTTTTAACGTAACTGTGCGCTGACCTCTTCATTTCCCTCTGCCCCCTTCTGGGCGAGGTAGCCTGCAAGGCAGGAAGAGGTGCTCTGATGTCCGTCTGTCCATTCAGCCAGACCGCACCTGTGTCTGGGGCAGGTCACCAGAGCCGGACGTTACGGGTTCAGAATGTAAAGTCCTGCCACATGCAGGTAGATGAGCTAATTAGCGAAAGCACCTGTGTCAAGAGCAGAAGCACAAGAAATACATGGCAGAGAATTTACTTTATCAAGGAGTTTTTTGACTGTTTTTTTTACTGTAGGGCACTGTGCAGTTCCCATGCAAGGTGATGATGCTACCAGGTGATGGTACTCTCCATAGGTGACTAAAAGGGCTTCAAAAGGGAAGGTGATACATACCTCGTATATGCATAGCTGGTGAAAGATGTGCAAAAGAAAAGGCGGCTCGAAAGTTTGTAGACACCACTTATCTGCTATGGTATAATATATATATATATGGAGAGAGAGAGAGAGAGAAAGTGAGAGAGAGACAGGAATGGAGAGAAAAAAAGACAGAGGCTGCTTTGCTTATGGTAAAAAAAAGTATTTTTGAAGGTTAGTTTATGGAAAGTATGAAAGTAAAGAAGCTCTTTGGTCATTTGCATCCTGTTGTACTTCAGGTCAGGGCTAGAGAATAATAGCAACAGACAATAACATCACCTATGGGCATACGTAGCTCCATAACCCAGGTGGGCAAATGTTTATGTAAGTTATTGTTTGTTTGCTTGCGATGATTGCATTCCCCTCTCTGTAGCGGACTGCAGCTATGAAACAACACCAGTCCTACTCACGTCCACAAAGAGAGAAGTGCCTTTTGTCCACAAAAAGAAAAGAAAAAATGAAAAGCACAATAGTCAATTATTCTGCACAACGCGAATGATCTATTTTTTTTTGTCTGGGCACAAAAGAATGTGCTTGCTTCAATGTTTTGTGGACATGAGGCTAATGCCTTTAGTGTTTGTGTTGGACAAAATGGCATTTACTGCGGTGCTACACGATTTCATAATAAATTGATGCTTGTTGTAAAACAGAATGTGTTCTGTCAACAAAAAGGGGTCTGTTACACTTGCTGCCCCTACCCCACACCACACACACATCCCCTCCCATCCCTTCTCTCTCTCCCCCCCCCCCCTCTATTTCCTTTATCTCTTCACCATCTTGTTCTCCATCCATTCCTCTGCACTGCGTCCTTCTGCTCTTCTATTCTGTCAGACTCTTTTACAGTAGTTTTTCCCAATTTGCATTGCAGTTATCTCTTGCCCCCCCCCTCTCTCTCTTCTTCTTCTCTCTCTCTCCTTCTCTATCTATCGCTCTCTCTTCCTCTCTCTCTCCCTTTCTTTTTCTCTCTCTCCCTCCCTCTATCTCTTCCTCTCTCTCTCCCTCCCTCTCTCTCTCTCTCCTTCTCTATCTGTCTCGCTTCCTCTCTCTATGCCTTTTTTTCTCTTTCTCTCCCTCTATCTTTTCCCCTCTCTCTCTCTCTCTCTCTCTCTTCCTCTCTCTCCCTTTCTTTCTCTTTCTCTCTCTCCCTCTATCTCTTCCTCTCTCTCTCTCTTCCTCTCGCTATCTCTCTCTCTCTCTCTCTCTCTCTCTACCTCTGACATGTCATTCAGTCTTTGTGCATATTAATAGATTCTCACTGTGGGCTTAAGCTCATGTTTGATTCATGTTAGCTGTTAGCTGTTAGCTGCCTGGAGGGCAGTATGCTTTCTTCAGTGGCACCCGGAGACAGTGTGTGTGTGTGCGTGTGTGTGTGTGTGTGTGTGTGTGTGTGTGTGTGTGTGTTACATGCCAGCACATTGTTTCTATTGATGTGGAAGCTGCAAGATGCTTTTTGTAAATATTTGGGTGCTGTGTTGCTGGATTGATGACTGTACGTGGTGTGTGTGGTGTGTGTGTGTGTGTGTGTGTGTGTGTGTGTGTGTGTGTGTGTGTGTGTGTGTGTGTGTGTGTGTGTGTGTGTGTGTGTGTGTGTGTGTGTGTGTGTGTGTGTGATACGCTTGATACATGCCAGCACAGTGTTTCTATTGATGTGGAAGAGGCAAGATGCTCTTTGTAAATATTTGGGTGCTGTGTTGCTGGAGTGTGTGTGGAAGACACAAAGTGAATGTGTGTGTGTAAGAGAGAGATGGAGAGAAAGAGATGGAGAGAGCCAGAAAGACAGATAGAGAGAGATAGCGAGTGAGTGAGTGAGTGAGTGAGTGAGTGAGTGAGTGAGTGAGAAAGAGAGAGTGAGAGAGAGACAAAGTAAATGTGTGTGTGTGAGAGAGAGAGAGATGGAGACAGCCAGAGAGAGAGAGAGAGAGTGACTGAGTGAGTGAGAAAGACAGGGAGAGAGACGAAGTGAATGTGGGTGTGTGTGTGTGTGTGTGATAGAGAGATAGAGGGAGAGGGAGAGAGACAGACAGCAAGTGAGTGAGTGAAAAAAGACTGACTGTGAGAGAGAGACAAAGTGAATGTGTGTGTGTGTGTGTAAGAGAGAGAGAGAGATATATAGAGCGATAGTGAGCGAGTGAATGAGAAAGAGAAGAGAGATGGAGAGAGTGAGAGACAAAGTGAATGTGTGTGTGTGAGAGAGAGATGGGGAGAGGCAGGGCCTGATGTGTGTGTTTGATGTGGCAGGCAGCAGAGCAGCAGAGCTGACCCAGACGAGCTGGAGGAGGATCTCAGGGACAAGCACAGCGTTCTAGCACTCCACTGACCTCTGCACACACGCTTACACATACATACACACACATGCTTACACACACATGCTTGCACACACAAACACACACATGCTTGCACACACAAACACACACACATAAGCACAGTCTTACACTCTGTCTGTATTTCACACACATACACGTACACACACTCACACATGAACACAGTCACACTCTCTGTCTCACACACACACATGCACACACACGTGTGAGCACACACACAGGAGCACACACATACACATACACATACACATACACACACACACACACATACACATAAACAGTGACGCTCTCTGTCTCACACACACACATCCACAAAAACACACACGCTTGAAGGCTGCTTTTGAGTCCTGGAGAGGGGCCATCAGGCCTGATGGCTGGAACAACAGGACTGGTGCACATCATCCCTTCCAAGTTTATCAGACGCTAATGAGGAGCAATAACCAAGATGCTTCAGATGCTTCAGGAACTGGCCTCAGCTCCAGCTGCAATACTAAAGTCATCCTTTTCATTCTGTGGTGCTCAGTTCACCACTAAATTTATTTTGTCATCAATGTATATTTTTTTATGCGTTTTGCATTGTAACAGATGTGTTGGACTTTTTTGGACATTTTGTGATATATATTTGTGTAATAACACTTTGGCATCTGCTGTACTTTAAATCACTTAATATAACATGTTGTCACCATTGTATCTGTGTGTGTGTGTGTATGTGTGTTTGGGTGATGTGTATGGTTGTGTTTTTGTGTGTGTGTGTGCGTGTGTTTGGGTTGTGTGTATGGTTGTGTTTTTGTGTGTGTGTGTGTGTGTGTTTGTGGTGTAAAGAGGGAGTGAGTGTGTGTGTGTGTGTGTGTGTGTGTGCGTTTGTGTGTGTGTGTGTGTGTGATTGTGTGTGTGTGTTTGGGGTGTAAAGAGGGAGTGTGTGTGTGTGTGTGTGTGTGTGTTTGGGGTGTAAAGAGGGAGTGACAGAGCTGAAGGAGGTGGACAGTGGTGAGTGGGGTGGGGCCTCACTTTGACTGATGAGGCCTGCATATCATTCACCCTGACAGTTTATGTTAATGGAGCAGTCTAAATTACCCAGACACACACACTCCTATGCACTCACTCACACAGGCAGGCACACACACACACACACGCTTGCACTTAGACTTCCACAGTCACACACACACACACCAACACATACACACACACGCACACACACAGATACACACCCTATTAAAGAGACACACAAACACACCAGACCCAGACACACACACACACTTGCACGCACACACTCACACACACACACAAACACACACACAGTCACCCAGATGCACACCCAGTCCAACAGACACACACACACACACACACACACACGTACACAGTTGCACTCACACACACATACAAAAACACACACATACACACACACGTACACACACACACAGTCATAGCCATGAATTCCAGTCTCATTCCTCTCCTCCAACCGGTGCCATGGCAGCCGCAGGTGAGTGAGCAGCACCAGCAGTGGCAGCAGCAGCCATCTTAAGGTTCCCTCACAGCTGCCATGTTATGAGAGAGCCACACCGCACCGCGCTGAGCCGCATGACTGACTGCCTGCCTGCCCACCTGACCACCTGCCCACCCACTGCCCCGCAACCTGGACACGCACACACACAGATACACACCCTATTAAATAGACACACAAACACACACCAGACTCAGACACATACACACTTTCACATACTCACACACACGTACACACACACACACACACAGTCACACAGTCACCCAGATGCACACCCAGTCCTGCCCGCCTGCTGCCCCAAGACCTGGACACCGCCCCAGGCAGCTCACCCAGGAAGGAGCACGCGCCGCCTGGCACCGGCACCGGCCCTGGCAGTGGGAGCAGAGACGAGATCGGCACCGGTGCCAGCCTTGCCTTGCCCAGCGGAGCCTCACGGCATACATGCATATTTCCCTACACCCGCCTGCCAGTTTGTGACTTAATTAGACCGGGCCAAAAGTTGGGGAGAATTTAATGGCGGCTCTGGACTGGCAGAGGGTTGTTTATTTATTTATTTATTTCCTTCCTTCCTTTTTCATTTTTTTGTGATAAATTATGGCAGAGTTGAGGGTCTGGTGGAGGTAGGGGGGCTGTCGCTGCTGTTCTTTTGAGTTTGTGTGCAGCATCTGTGTGTGTGTGTGTGTGTGTGGGTGTGTGTGTGTGTGTTTAAGTTTATGTGTGTGTGTGTGTGTGTGTGTGCGTGTGTGTGCGCGCGCGCGTGTGTGTGTGTGTGTGTGTTTGTCTTACTTGTGCTGCATTGCATTGCATTACACTGGTCACCCAAACATAATCTATCACACCAGCGATGGGGAGTTCACAATCCAACTCCAGGTAATTCGGGACAGCAGAGTGCAGGAGTCCAGAGGTCCAGAGGTAATTCAGAAGTCCAGAGAGTGCTGGGGGCCTTTGTGGGGGTGTTGTATGAGTATGACTACATGGCCATAACGATGTTCAAAAAACTTATTTTTGTGTGTGTGTGTGTGTGTGTGTTGTGGTGTCTACAAAGAGCAGCCGCAGAAGAAGTGTAAGTTGTTGAAAGTGTTAATCTTATTGAATGGGC
Organism: Setipinna tenuifilis; assembly: GCA_030347295.1. Lineage (NCBI taxonomy): Eukaryota > Metazoa > Chordata > Actinopteri > Clupeiformes > Engraulidae > Setipinna > Setipinna tenuifilis. Next base: position 5,937,396 of record CM059279.1, read on the forward strand.
GGTGGAGGAGGTAATCCTAGAGGAATGGTGAGAGATTGAAAGGCGAGAGAAAAGAGACGAGTGCAAGAGTCAGTCTTGTCCTTCAAGCAGAACACTGCAGCACCTGTTTAATGACAGGAAATAGGATCCGGGGGCAGGGGAGGTTTTTTTTTAGGATGGTGTGAAGGTGAAAGAAATTGCTCTTATAAAAATCAATATCCTGGAACCATCAGTGTGGCAACAAAACCAATCTTGACAGTGTGTTTTCAAACAGGGTTGACCGTTGTTGAAAAACCTGGCCGTGGTAGGATTCTGACACTTCTGTGATGGGAATCTGTCATGTGTAAGCCCCTTTAGAAAGGATCACTTGTCATAGAGCAAAAAACCTTTTCAACTTACTGTACTAATGTATTGGAACAACATGTGGACAAGTAAGGAAAAAAATAATTGTACTATTCTGTCTGGAACTTACATAAAAGGTAAGGTAGCCGCATCAGTTAACAGTGTCAATGTCTGACCTTAACAGACTGCAGATTGCCTTACAGATTCGGCATGACACTCGGAGAGGAGCTGTTGCTTGACAGATCTGCCATGCCAGGAAAAGGACTACCGGGGCGAGAGAAATCCATTTAGCTCCATTCTCCTAGCATGGCAGCCAGCCCCAGCCCCACTGACAGGTGCGGTGGTGACACTCACGGCTGCCTGTCGGGTGTGTGTGTGAGTGAGGAGATCAGTGCTCTCGCTCACTCAGGAAGTAATAACACTCTTGACTACAGGGGGATGGGGACGGAGAAGGAGGGGGGGGGGGGGATGAAGGTGGGTACATCATGACAGTGCATTTATAAAATAATAATAATAATACATTGATTTTATATAGCGCTTCTCATGACACTGAAAAAGACGCTTTACAAAGGACAGTACAAACACACAGTAGTGGGACATACATTACATACAGTACATAAGGACAGTACAGACACACAGCATTGGGAAAACTGAACAGAGGTAAGGGGACAGGAAAGCAGGACAGGAAAAATACAAAGGGGATTTATGTCACTAAAGCCACACTAATGAGAACATGTGTGTTTTTGTGTCCTGTCAGATTCTCTGAGGAGATCACTATGCACAAAATATATCTGTCTAATACTTCAGGTTTAAGTATTTATGAAAGGATATCAAACATGCAGGAGATGTCACTATATTTCACACACACACACACACACACATCCAGTATCCTCCACCTACCACCCATCCCTAATATGCTTAGCAGCCAAACGAAGATAAACAGAAGTGTATTAATTAATTAAAAAATGTAAATCAATTAAAGAAAGCTTAAATCATAGCCTGACAAGCCTACCCACATTAAATTGTGTGGCCTGGCCTTGATGGATAGGCCAGGCACAATCCAAAGGACAGCATCACTGGTTGTCTTTCAAACTGCCTCTGCAAGCAACGGATAGCACTACAACCAAACAGAGCAGAAAAACTTTTTAAAAACTTTTTTTCTGTAATCATTGTGTTAAGCCTGCCCAGTGACTCTCTACAAGGGTAGACCGATGTGTTTGGTTGGTCCAGATTTTGGGAGAAAAGCAACTGAGCTTCAATAGCTCATGGCTAGATTGTCCCCAGGAAAGAAACTGTAATTGCTGGATTTCTAGGCTGCTAATATCACATAGAGATGCGGGAGACGGCTGGGGTGATGTGTGGACTGTAGTGAACTTGTGTGTGTTAGCACAGCACCCAGCCATGCCTACTTCAATGCCAGCACAGGGCTGCAGTGCTGTGTAGCCATCATGTGCGTTTCCCCCTATATGCCCCAGTCCACCTCATTTAGGATGAAAGGTAAATCAGTGTGTGTGTGTGTGTGTGTGAGAGAGAAAGAGAGACTGGGTATGCATGCAAATAGTATGCCTTAAAGCAGGGGCGAATCTAGACCATTTTTAGGGGTGCCAAGGCACCCCCGTGAAACTGCTCGACACCCCCTGGCTCAGTGCAACATGAATAATATATTATATATAATAATAGTGTTGCGTGATAAGCACTGGGGGCCGGGCACCCCTAAAGACCAGATGCTAAAATCGCCCCTGCCTTAAAGTTTGGCTGGCCTCCCTTTTGTATGAAGGTGTGATGGAACACCTTGGGCATCATTCATTCTTCCAGGCATGTGTGTGTGTGTGTGTGTGTGTGTTAGACAGTGAGACCAAGAACGTGTGCGTGTGTGTGTGTGTGTGTGAGAGAGAGAGAGAGGAGCGAGGCTGAGAGGGCCTGAAGAGAGAGAGGGAGCCCTTAATGAGGGTGGCTAATAGGTGCTTCTCATTACGGCGGCGAGAGAAGAGAAGAATGGAGAGAATGGGGAGAAACACGAGTCAGAAAGGGAGGGCAGGAATTCCCCTGCTTTTTCATTAGCGCTCTCTCTCTCTCTCGTTTGCCCCCTTATTACACTCAGCCAGCCACCAGCGCAATCTATTCACACCTGCCCCCTCCCCTCCTCGCCCCTCCCGGCCCCTCCTCCTCCCTGGGCCAAATGAATACATCATCACATCAACACCAGCCAACAGGAGTTGGTAAACACACACACACACACACACACACACACGCACACACACACACACACACATACACACACACACACACACACACAGTAGCGGTTTTAGGCACGGGCGAACCGGGCAGCCGCCCGGAGCGCCATTTCGTGGGGGGCGCCACGAGCGCTTGGGGAAAAAAATAAAATAAAAAGCTCCGTTTGTCATATCGCTGCAATCGGCACATTGGCGCCCCCTGTAATGCTGCAATCGGCACAATGGCGAACTGCAGGCGCCCTTGCTTGCTGAGAAGGTGGCATGCACAGAAGCAGTGTGTCTGTCTGTCTCGGGGGCAGTGCCGTAGCTCCTCACACGCACATAACGCAGAGTGCGTAGGGCACCAAGTGCTTGTGGGGGCACCACCAAAAAAATTGGCTCGTGAAAAAATCATCACAATAGGCTAGGTACGTGCTAGTGAGGATATTTTAAAAATGTGCAAAGCACGTTAATATTTATTTTAAGCAATACAAAAGCAACATAGGTAAATTTGCTCCTCTCCTTCTCCATTCTCCTCCTGGTGCCCCCCTCCCCCACCTTTCAGTGGTCTGGTCGATTATTGCTCAGTCTTAGTTTAAGTTTGGCAGACAAATGTTTAGACAGGGCCTTGAAAAGATATCTAAAGTCGGGAGCGGAAAAAAAGAATAGAAAGCGAGATGAATCTCACGCTTGCAGATAAGACAGTGTTTTAAATAAATAAATCATAATAATAAAAAGTTCATTTTGTAGCCCTTGCTCCTTACCGTCAACAAACTTTGTAACGTTAGCTCCTAGGCTACTAGCAATGTTCAGTCTGTGTTATCAAGTGTTGCAAATGATTAAAGTTTTAAATGATTGATGCTGGCTAGATAGTTTAGGTTGTGGATATAAATATGGATATGGATATTTGAAAGCAATTCATCATGGTCACTGGACTGTTTTCAGTCAACGTTCGGATAAGACTAGCATTTTCTTCCTTAGGTTGCTAGCTAGCTATGCTGCGGTTGCCCTCAGTCACAAGTAGTCTACATAGTTCTCGTCGGTTTGCAGGTTCATAGGCCAAGGGCAACATCTGCTGGTGAAACTAATATGAAAAGAAACAATCGTACTGTTACGTAGATAGATTTTCCCTCTTCGTATTTATTTCAAACTCTGTACACAATGTTTTTGTTCTCCCATAGGCCTATGAAACCTTTATAAATGTAAAATAGAGTGAATTTTAAATGTACCAGTGATTTACACGTAGGCCTACATAAACCTAATTTATATATGCAGTTTTTTTGTACTAAGTTCAAAACTGTATTTCAGTAGAATTTCTATATATTTTGTCTTTTAATTCTGAATGTAGAGCCGTCTGCAGTCATTGCACAAATCTTTGTTTAATAATGGTTGTGGTATTTATTTATTAACCATTTTAAATAATGTATTTTTTAAACTTTAATGTTAGGTGTATTTGTTGGGGGGGGGGGGGGGGGGGGGGGGGTTGAGAGGTGGTCTCGCCCGGGGCGTAAAACACTATAGAACCGCCACTGCACACACACACACAGGGAAGTGGGGGGACATAAAAAATGGATAAAATATAGTAGTTATGCCAGCAGTTCTGGACTTGACCTGACTTTGAATCATAGTAATATCTTACTTTTCCTCCCGTTCTGTCTTACCTTGTTAGTAAATGTTGGTAAAATGCTTGACCAGAATGATGCACAAGGGAGGCATCGCACGTGAGGAGAGTATATCTGCCTCCAATTTCTTTCTCAGTAGTTGGTGTTTTATGGTTTTTTTTTTTTTTTTGGAGAAGTAAAATCTTGTGTTTACCTCAATAGTTTCAAACATTCAATCCCACAAAAACAAACAGTGCACTATTAGCAGTGACAGGAGCATGTGTGTGTTCTTACAGTCTTATGTGCCCACATTTCTAAGATTTTTCTTAAAATTAGGCCCTATGTTCCCACAGCCCTATGTTCCCACGTTTCCTTTTTTTAATAAATCTCTATCAGATTTTATTCCCCTGTCTCCCAATTTGATATCCAGTTACACCCAGCCTATTATCCAGCAGCAATGGACTACAGATGGAATGTAGCCATCCAGTGCACACTGTCTTTTTAAATAAACTAACTAAACTAACTAGCGCAGAGGCCTCTCACTGAGTAGCTTCCAGTCAGCTCAGTCAAATGAAGTGCAGCAACTGGACACAAACCATAGTGTAGTTTGCAGTACATCCATACAGTCTTAGAAATGTGGGAACATGGGGCTGTGGGAACATAAGGCCTAATTTAATTATGAAAAAAAAATCTTTAAAAATATGTGAACATAGGGCCATGGTAACACTGGCCTGTGGGAACATAGGGCTGACCCTGATGTGACCCCCTAATTTGTGCTAACTAGCATTCTCTTCCCGTGAATGCACTGCACTGCACTGAAGTTAGATGCTGATGTTTGCACTAGTTTTAAATAGCATAACCGTGCAACATTACCTTGGCTCACCTGCATCTTTTTTCACCATCAGAAAGACCAGACACCTGCTGTGTGGATGTGGAACAAGGAACATCTCCCCGCTGGGTAGATGGGTAGATGGGGGGGGGGGGGCAAGCTGAGGTGTGGCATCATAGGCTACCCACTACCCAGTGGGGCACCAGTAACTCCATAGGAGAGGTCTCCTGCTGCTTTAATTATACTGAGAGACCGCGGCAGGCAGAGCAGCCACCATACGTGAGTAGGCTAGGTGAGTAGGCTAAGTGAGTGAAGAGAGCTTTTTTTTGTCATCCCAACCCACAGACATTAAAGTATACAGTGAAACGACCTCCTGGAGCCAGAGGTGCAGCCTACAACACAGAAGGGCAATAACACACTCAGAGGGATCAACAGTGAGGGTAACAGAGGGCACAACAACTCTAAACATAAATAACTAAATATGCTAAGTATGTAATGACCCTAGCAGGTCATTGAGAATCTTAGGCCTACTGGTAACCACCACACCCATTGCGCCTGCTTGTGCCCTGTGTTACAGGTGAGGGCATAACAACTCTAAACATAAATAAGTAACATAAATAAGTAAATAAGTAAGTATGTAATGACCCGAGCAGCTAATTGAGAAGTCCATTGTTACAGGTGAGGACATAACAACTCTAAACATAAATACTAAATGTGCTAAGTATGTAATGATGTTCCCTCTGTCACAGGGACGATTGATTGGGGAGCGTTTAGAAGGCATGCTGGGTCTACCAACAGGGTTGCTCTCCTCCTCCCTGGGTTTTGGAATGTTTTGTTGTTTCATACCCTAGAATGATCTGCACCACATTTTTGCTTTTTCTCTCTCCGTACACTTATTCAATTACTTTACTTCAATAAGGTCTATATTCTTATCTGAAATACTACATGTGACCTCCCCTTAATGTTGCTCTGCTTTAGCCAACAGTGTGACAGCTATATCTAAATACACAACATACAGTATAGTAGTACATGTTTATGTATCAAAATATGTCGCTAGAAAAAAATACTTTGACAGAAAATGTGATCAGTTCCCCATGAGCTGCTGGTAATGTATATTTACGGCATTTTGAAAACCCCCAGCTATGCTAATGCAGCCATGCTAAATGGCCAACATACAACTGATGCTAACTACCTCCTAACTGATTTCCCTCCTGTGTTCCTATATAGACAGACCAAACAAAGATAAAATAGTAACAAATTAGCATGTGTATTAATGAGTATTTTCTGGCAAATTACCATGTGTATTATGAGCATTTCCTGGGAAGCCAGAGAGGTGTGTTTTTAAAGTATCCGCTGAAGACTGAAAACCTTTAACATACAGTATGGATAAAGAGCACAACCATTCTCATCCACTGCATATTTTTGGATTGCTGTAACACTATTGACAACACTATACTGTATGAGTGAGTGCATAACATATTAAAAAAAAAACCACTTTCATAACACAGTCATGACTGCTTTGTCATTTTGAAAACCCCCAGCTATGCTAATGCAGCCATGCTAAATGGCATGCTGTCTCTGGCCAACACACAACTGATGCTAACTACCTCCTAACTGATTTCCCTCCTGTGTTTCTCGTCTGTCTCTGAGGCTGCTGAGGCACCCAGCAGATGCAAGGAGAAGGGGAAGACTCTCACTGCCTGTCAGGGCTCACTGAAGCAGGCTTCGATAAATCAATCCTTCTAATTTGTTCGGGACCAACTAGTGCGGAGTGGGATTAGATGCGAGAAATTTGTTTACGTATGTGTGTTTGTGCCACAGCCAGAGAACAGAACAGCATGGCTCTGAGTGGAGTACTTCATACCTGACTTCAAATTGCCATACTTAGCAAAATAATGTAACTTTTGGACCAGATTGCCTGGGTTTTGTATGTAGAGCAGTGTCATCTGAACAACAAACCTTGTTTTAAAGTTAAAAGAGGTGATTTCAGCCAATAATGAATGCGGTGGTTGTCATTGAAAATGTTAATCAGTGTTTCCCAGTGGGTGAATACATAAAGTAACGGAAACAATGTAGTCGCATAGATATGTAAAATAGGCTTCGTCAACCCACTCATAGCCTGTGTGTACAGTGTCCACATGCAGAACACATTATGTTTACCTAAAAGACAATCTCTATTTAGTTTAATATTTTTTTACATTAGGTTTTGTTGGCATAGTATGTGTGTACACAATTCCATAATTCATCTCGATAAGCACAATGCGCTACTGTAAGTGCAGCAGGTCATTGCAAAGATGTGCAGCAGTGTACTGTATGTTTTGCACTGTATTAAAAAACCCACCTCCCATGCCTAGGGGGCAAAATAACATGGGGCGAAAGATACTCCACTGGCATGTGGGCCTTCACTCTGTTTATGTATGAGTAATTGTGTTTGGGTCTTTTTATGCAAACAGAATATGTTGCATATTTAGCAAAGCAAAGCAATTCATCTCATGTGACAAACGCGTAATTAACTGGAAATTGTGTTTTTCATCTCTCGTAGCTGACGTGCAGATAGAAAATTGTATTTTAATCAGCTTATATGTAACTGGTTCAGCATTTCTTGCACTGAGAGAATACTTTTGGCAATAAATACAAACACGCAGAAAAATAAAACCCCCACAATATGTGAAAGAAATAAGCAAAGGAACAGAATGCTGAAATGTTTGATACTCGATGAAAAGAAAACGTCTGTAGTGTGATGGAATGTTTGAAAGTGGGTAGGAATAGAATGTTGAAATGTATGATACTCCAAAAGAAAAACGCTGTAGTGTGATGGAATGTTTGAAACGGGGTGGTGCAGGAAAGATGTCTGTCAGAACATCATGCACACACAGTGCAGTAACTGTGCAGCTGTCTTCAGGTTTTCACCATAGTGGTGGTTGCCCAGGCTGTCAGAGAGAGGTCACATGACTGTGTTTACCTGCCACACAGTGTGTGTATTGTGTGTGTGTGTGTGTGTGTGTGTGTGTGGGAAAGTTCACTTGAGAAGATCAGATCGGCATGCGGTTGCCATAGAGATGCACTTCACTTCTCTGCCTGAACTGTGACCGCTTTACCTCACAGACCCTGACAGCCAGCGCTGGAGTTTTAGAAGAAAGAGAGAAATGATGTTTAGGGAGAGAAGGATGAAGGATGTCATATACCGTATGAAGGTGTGACTCAGATTTATGGTGCTGAGGCAAGGCACTGCATTGCGATAGTTGCATCTCTGTATGCACACACTTGTGGAAGATAATAAAACACACACAGACACACACACACACACAGACACACACCCACACACACACACACACACATTATGTAATTTATATGAACAGACCAAGCAAAGATAAAATAGTAACAGATTAGCATGCGTATTAATGAGTATTTTCTGGCAAATTAACATGCGTATTATGAGCATTTCCTGGAAAGCCAGAGAGGTGTGTTTTTGAAGTATTCGCTGAAGACTGAAAACCACTAACATATGGATAAAGGGCACAATTCTCACATTCTCATCCACTGCATATTGTTGGAATGCTGTAACATTATTGGCAACACTATGAGTGAGTTTATAACATAACATTTAAAAAAAGTTTTTACAACACAGTCATGACTGCTTCATGTTTCATGTGTCATTTATTGGACATAAATCAACATTTATACTCAACCTTACCTGAATATGGACAAAATTTTATTCGCCATTCTATATTTATGTGAGGTTGGGTATGAATTCATGTCTTATGAAACAGTCATGACTGCGTTATAAAAGCTGTTAGGTGAGTGTGTTCAGCACTTACCCATCACATAAAGTGTGTGACCAAATTATTTAATCTACTGGAAATTGAAGCGGTGACATATGCCCGCGTTTAAGATCTAAATGAGTGAGTTTAACTCAATTATTCCCGCCATATGCTGTTTAATTATCTACCCTTATCTAATATGGTCAGTGTTGGACTAATGTAATTCGTCAAACTGCAGTAAAAGTCTAACGACTTGACTCTTGGGGCCAGTCAGGTTAAATAACAAAATGGTGGGGTTGGGGGAGGGATTGGGGTGCTGGGGGGTGCTGGGGGTAAATGCATCAGCCGTTGGGTGGGATAGAAAGGAAATGAGTTTCAGCGCTCCATTATCTGCGTTATTGCACCATGGTCGGGTATCAATCGGGCGCGCCAGCACGGGGCCAGGCTATTTCGGTCCACGCTCGACCCCACCCATGCCCCCCCGTGCCTCTCACAGCACTGCTGTCCAATTAACTTCCCCTTTAACACTCTCTCACACACTCACACACACACACACACCGTCCTCATGGCACATACCAGAGACATGCGCCGAGGGCCTTGGAACACAAACATTGACTTGATGTAATTAACCTCCTTTTAGTCGGCTCTGATGAGAAAGAGTGATTTTTTCTTTGTTGCGGTAGATGAGTGTCTTTTAGGGGTGATAGACGGGTGCAGGTGGGTCCACCTGTCGGCTGGGCTGGTCAGGTATGCATGTGGAGGACGTGGGAGCCAATGAGACGCTTGGGGTGGGAATGAGGGTCGGTAATTGGGGAGAC
>CM059279.1:5956938-5979438 GCA_030347295.1 Setipinna tenuifilis
TTTTTTCTTTGCTTCCTTTTTTTTTCACCACTCATCATCGTTGAAATCTATATTCTTGTTGTTCTTTTTCTTTTTGTTGTCTGTTGCTGATGGGGATGATGTTTGGTAAAGGAGGTGGGAGAGTGTGTGCACATGGAACAGAGGTGTCAATCCCGTCTTCAAAAAAGTATGCGAAACCGCGCTACTGTACGTGTTTGATGCAACCACCCTCTGAACCAGCTTCTCCTAACGAACACACAAATCAGCAGACAGGTACATCAGCTAATTAGTGAAATCACCCGTGGTTAAGTGCACAGGAAGAAGGAAGACATGGCATGGTTTTTACTTCCTGAAGCCAGGAGTACTGACACTTCCTGTGAAGGGACAGTCTGTTCGAAGAACGTATGGAAACTGCTTTTTTTTTTTTTTTTGCCTTATTCTGGTCATCACTCATCATAATGTAAATATGTTTTTTTTTTTGCTCTTTTTCGCTTAGGGTAAGAAGGGGAAAGTATGTGTGTGTCTGTGTGCATGTGTGTGTGTGTGTGTGTGCATGTTTGTGTGTGTGTGTGTGTGTGTGTGTTTGTGTGTGTGTGTGTGTGTGCATGTTTGTGTGTGTGTGTGTGTGTGTGTGTGTGTCTGTGTGTGTGTGTGTGTGTGTGTGTGTGTATATGAAGTAACACTCCGCTGGGAGAACGTATGGCCTCCTCCACTACACTGATGGCCTCCAACTCCACCTCTGAAATTAGGCAGGGTGGACTGGGGCCATGTTTATGTGTGTGTGTGTGTGTGTGTGTCTGTGTGCATGTTTGTGTGTGTGTGTATGAGTGTGTGTGTATGAGTGAAATTAGGCAGGGTGGACTGGGGCCAGACACATCATAATTAGCACCGCTAATGGAGCTTGGCACACACACATATGTGAAAATGCCCCTGCCATGTGGCCAATGCAAGGCAAAGGAGTGATATTAGTGGTGTATGTGTGTGTGTGTGTGTGTGTGTGTGCATGTGTGTGCCTGTATTTTGTGTGTGTGTGTGTGTGTGTCTGTGTGTGTGTGTGTGTGTGTGTGCATGTGGGTTTATATATATATATTTGCCTGTGTTTATGTCTGTATGTGTTCACATGCATATGTGATCTTATGTGTGGTTGTGAGCCTGTGTGTGTATGTGTGTGTCCAGTGTGCACAGGTGTGTGTGTGTGTATGTGTGTGTGTGTGTGTGTGTGTGTGTGTGTGTGTGTGTGTGTGTGTGTATCTCACAGTGGTGCCTTGGCAGCCATGGAGAGAGCACCAGGCAGAGCAGAGCGAGAGCAGAGCGCAGAGCGAGTGCAGAGCAGTGTGGGACTCCAGAGGAGGCCATTTAGTGTGACTGGACCCATCAAAAAGGCAATCTACATAAAGAGCCATGTGCAATCTACCTGCGCCCGCCGACCCACAGTCCTCCGAGACACATGCAAATCCTGAAATATGAAAATGTACCATACGGACCAGATGGCACCAACACAGAAATGAATTATTTGCCTTTCCTCAGAGGCGTGTTTGAGTCAGAGGACATGAATCACTTTTTTTTTTTTTTTTTTTCTCCCACCCAACCGTCAAGAACTAAGTGACAAAAATATCTTCCTAAACCTGATGCAATTGAATCTGTCCCCTGTCCTCTCTTGTGTCTCCTTCATCCAAACCTCAATGCCCCCCCACCCCCCCTACACACACACACACACACACACACACCCCACAGACACACACACTCACACCATCCTGAAGAGCCTTTGGTAAAGGTAGCCACTATTGAGTGTGTTCACGCTTCTGCGAACCATTTATTTGTCATGTATAATGCAGAGCCTGGATAAATAATAGATTGAGCTCAATGTCCTTGTGTTGCTGAGCTCTCCACAGAGATGGGAGCTGCAGATGAATAAGGCTCTAATCCACATCCAGAGAGGGAGTGATACTGGGGAGATGGGGGAGGACACTGCATCTACATTCACCACCACTGACAAACTGTGTTGGTAAAGTCGTGCGCATTTTTGATCAACTATATAGTGATGTGATTGGATTGCCATTGGTAGCAAACTTGTTTGCTTGCTCCTGTGTGGGATGCACTATTGGCACCTGTGGCCTACTGGTTAGGGACATGACATGGGTGAAGCCATGGATAGCCTGGGGTGTGCCTGTGCCCACCCACTTATCAATCAGACCCACCCAATCAGAAAGCTCTATAAGTTTGATTGACTGGTTTAGTAATAAAAATAACCTATGTGTGTTTTAGGCTTGGCCCATCCATGTTATGATTTCTGGCTACGCCCCTGGTTAGGGAGCTGGTATGGGGATCAGTAGGTTGCTATGGGGAACAGAGGGGTGCAGGTCCGGGCAGATTGCTTGAGCAAGTTATATAAGCCCACGTTGCTTCCCTCTACCTAATTCACTCTGGATAAGAAGATCAGCTAAAAGTATAGTAGTAGTAGTCTCATTTCCGTTTATTGATACCATAAGCTGTATAAATGCTAGATGTGCCACATAGGAGGAACTAGGTGAGACCATAGGACATTTTCCCTTTTAAGCAATGTAATATCTCTGATTCTTTATATTTATTTTATTTATATTTCTATACATGTATATAAATACATCAACACAATCTTTACTGTATAATATTTTAAGAAATATATCACCATGTTGACTTATCAGATAAGTGTAAGATTAAATTTAACTGGGAATGTAAAGTAAAAGGCAGTGATGCATGTAAGCTTACTGTCATTTAGATACTACTACTACTACTACTACTACTAATAATAATAATAATGTCTATAAATCTAGGACAAGCCTACATTAGGGGCTGTCAGCACCAAGGCTAATTTGACTCTGTGGCAAAGATAACATCCTTTCCTTGTGGTTGTTGAACAGCAAAGTTAAACAAATGATTGCAGCTTATGAGTCAGAAAAAGCAAAGCATTTCCTTTCCATCACAGGCATGCCTGTGTGTGTGTGTGTGTGTGTGTGTGTGTGTATGTGTGTATGTGTGCGTGTGCGTGTGCGTGTGTCTGCGTGCGTGCGTGTGTGCGTGCGTGCGTGCGTGTGTGCGCGTGTGTGTGTGTGTGTGTGTGCGTGCATGCGTAAACTGTAAAGGCACTCACTCGTATCCATGATCATCAGCAGAGTAATGTTCTGACATGGCCATGAGAGGCTGTTAGACCTGTTTGTGCATTTACTTCACCGAGCATCCCTCCTCCTCCTCCTCCTTCTCTTCCTCCTCCTCTTGCTCCTTCTCCTTCTCCTCCCCCTCCTCTTCCTCCTCCTCCTTATCTTCCTCCTCCTCCTCCTCCTCCTCCTGCTCCTCCCTTCCTCCTCCTCCTCCTTCTCTTCCTCCTCCTCCTCCTCCCTTCCTCCTCCTCCTCCTTCTCTTCCTCCTCCTCCTCCTCCCCCCTCCTCCTGTTCCTCCCTTCCTCCTCCTCCTCCTTCTCTTCCTCCTCCTTCCCCTCCTCCTCCTTTTCTTCCTCCTCCTCCTCCTTCTCCTCCCTCCTCCTCTTCCCCCTCCTCCTTCTCCCTCCTCCTTCCTCCTCCTTCTCCTCCTCCTTCTCTTCCTCCTCCCCCTCCTCCTCCTCCTCCACCTCCTCCTCCTCCTCCCCCTCCTCATCCTCCTCCTCCTCCTCCTCCTCCCGGCCTTGCAATCTCCTCTTGTATCTCGCCCTCTGTCATTCTCCTCTCGTTTCTTCCTGTTCTCTCTCTGTCTGTTCTTCATCCTTCTCTCTCTCTGTCTCTCTCTCTCTCTCTCTCTTCCTCCTCCTCCTCCTCTCGGTGTCTTGTCAAGCGGCCTGTACAGTTTACGCATGCACGCACACGCACAGACATACACTCACACACACACACACACACACACACACACACACACACACACACACATACACGCACACACACACACACACGTGCGGGGCTGCTGGTGCGTGCGTGCGCTAATGCTACGCTAGTCGGCCCGGCCCAGCAGAGGACAGGATTACTAATGGAGCCCAGATCAGTGGGTCATGCGGGAAGTGGGCTTTAATTGGTCTTAGAGTGGGAGACAGCAAGACTGCTGCTTTAAAAGCTTTTGATTGACTGGCTGATAAGCCTGGGAATTTCAATAAAACCAGCAGTGAAAGAAGCAGGGTGCCCCAACCACCATTTCTTTTATTTATTTATTTATTTTCTTTTTTTACGGTTCTTCTGTTCAGTGTCTCCTGTTTTTTTCTGGCAGTTCTTAGTTTGATGATCGTCAGTGGAAACCACACTCAGCAGTAATCTCCATAAAAGAGAAAATGAGCCACACCGCTTTTCATGACTCGAGTGCTTAGCAAAAAAAAAAAAACAAGAAAAAAACATTTTTAACTCACTGCAAGAAAAGTGAAAAATATATAATATATCACTGTTAGATTACTTACTAATACAGTAAAAAAAACTGTGGAGGATGTGGAGGATGATTGAATTATTTATTTCTAACTAATTCAATCCAGATACTTTCAAGGGACTTGGTGGGCTTCAAAAATAATTAAGTCATTCCACTTGACTTAGATTCACTGACGTTGCCCACATGCGTGAGTCCTTGTGGAAAAAAGCTCGTGGGGAATTTGACATTGGTCTGGCGTCCACCATTGAATCCTGCTGATGTTGTCTGAAAACGAATGGGGATTAGCTTTCTCCCTGTTCTAATAGATATGCAGAGCGCTTTTGAAGAGAGACACACACACACACACACACACACACACACACACACACACACACACACACACACACACACACACACACACACAGGACTGGTTCATGTGCAGGGCTAAAACATGCCTCTCGTGTCCTTCACCCAAGGTCAAGCATGAAAAGGGGGGAAAGAAAGGCGGCTTGAGGTAAATACAGTCAGCAGACGCTCCCCAGATACTAATCAGGGATGACATGATAAAATCAAAAGAAATGAGATAAAATAAATTTAATTTAAATTCATTTAAACTGGACAATGATAAGTAAGTCAGACCAGTGATGTACTGTATGTGAACAGACATGTGTGTTGTTGTGACATCCCAATGACCATGCTGTACCTTCTGTGGAAGATGTTAACCTGTTAGGTGAAATATATGAAAAGCTTGAGCTGGTGGGAAGGAGGGATAAAAAGAGAGAAAAGAGAATGGAGTGAAGGTATGACAGGGCAGATTAAGTCTTATTTTATGTGATAGTTCTGCTGTGGCTGATGTTGTTCAACCTCTCTCATCACTCACGGTCAGGCTCATTTCTGCACCTTCTCTTCTGGAAAGTTCTGCAATGTTCCAGCTGTCTTCCTCACATCTTTTTCCAAACTGTTTTATTTCCTTTGAGCGGTCTGGTGCTGGTGTGTGCTGCTCTCTTTCATTTACTTCACCATTTGCTCCAAAGTTTCAGAAAATCGCCGAATTTAATTTGGTCACTTGATGTCGTCTTACAATATAATACAATATATCTTTTTTTTTTTAAATTATGGACACATTAATCCTGTAACATTTTGCATGCACACACACACAAGCACACACACACCCAGACACAAACAAACAACTTGACTTTACCATCATGAAAACCTCCTAACTGCACCTAATCACACCAGAAGGAATCCTTAAGGAATGTCAGTGTTTAAAAAGAATGGCTTTTGTATTATGTTCTCTACTGGAGTCTCTGGTGAATTTGAAGACTGGCACCGCAGTGCTGGCCATGTTGACATTTCTGAACCCAATTCAGGCTTTGTGAAGTGAAGCATCTGTGGTGTGTTTGTGCTGAGGGGTGTCTTGTAAAACTACTGAAGACATTTCATGGCGTCATGCAGTGGCCTCACACCTGATTAATGTCCAGTTTTATTGGCCGAGGCACACAGGCACATCACATCAGCCCAAAGTGCCGGCTCTGGGAAAAAAAAAGAAAAAGAAGAAAAAGAAGAAAAAAAAAAGCTTCTCTGCTGCAGAGAATTTACAGACAGTGTCGCCGGGCCAGTGAAGCTCAACACAACCTGTTAACTGGATTATCTGAAGATTAGCAACACCACATCCCACTTCCATTCCCTTCCAAAATACACTACATATTCGCATATACACACTACATAGTATGTATATGTACATGTATATGTACATACTATGTATGTATATGTACACACTACATTCAGCCAATGTGTTGCTAATGTATACGTATATAGGGCTACCATACTGTATGTACACATTAGCATGTATGTTATTATACTGTTTACATACATATAGACATACAAGCACATTCAGAAAGGCGGTGGCACTATAGTTCAATTCAGCTGCATCGCATCTCAAGCCTTTATATTAATATTCCACTTAAGCACAAGTAAACACAAACATAAACCAATCTCAGTATCTGCTACGCGTGATGGTGTTCAAAAACCATCAGGGCAATTAGCATCTAATGTGGCGAGAATGTATGCATACTGCTGTATATAAACAGCCTTGATGTAATTGTGATGTATATATACATATAAAGCATGCATATTTCATGTCAAGTGTCTGGGTTTGGAGGCATATGGCTCTCCTGGCAGCACAGGGAGATTATAATGATACATAATGAATCATACTGCGGTGCGCGAGCTGAGCCATGTTTGTGTCCCAGTCAGTCGTCTTTATTGCCATAATCGCTGTGATCTTCCTGTTGATTGCAGAACTGGGACAGCTCTCCATATTGGGCCGTAATGCCAGAGGAAGAGCATGAAATATGCAGCGCTGAAGCAGGGTTGCAGGGGCGGCTGGGTGTGTGCGTGTTTGTGTGTGTGTGTGTGTGTATGTGTGTGTGTGTGTATGTGTGTGTGTGTGCGTGTGTGTGTGTGTGTGTGTGTGTGTGTGTGTGTGTATGTGTGTGTGTGTGTGTGTGTGTGTGTGTGTGTGTGTGTGTGTGTGTGTGTGTGGCGTCGACAGCATGGAGGGAGGAATGGAGGGACGGGCACATGTTCCTCCGGAGCAAATATTTACTGAAGCAGCAGTACGCCAAGGTCAGTGGAATCCAAAGGCAGCAACACTTTCCTGGAGCAGGATCTAAGAAAATAGGAGGGAGAATTCGCCCCTGTGAGCTGATTACTCACTGATATGGGAGAGGCGTGTTGTGTTGTGTTGTGTGTGTGTGTATGGCCTATGGCAAAATAACAATCGATACAGTGGGTGAAATATCGTGTTTTACCATGATGCCAAATCTAGCCAGTCATGTAGCATCTTTCTCACAGCCAGACACAATCCCTACCCTAATATTTGTTACAACCTCTGAATTGCTGAAGAATGCGCAATGGGAAATCTCCTCCTCCTGCTGGAAAACAACATAGCACCTGGAGCGCAAAAAGCAGTACAGCGCGGCTGGGCCCTAATGAGATTTCAGAGTCCTCCAGAAAGGCAGCATACTGTAGGAGAGCTCTCTGGGAGTGCCAGGCACAAACAAACAACATCAGACATCAGAGATGCAGAGAGCTTGTGTCAGCTGCCACCAAGCTGCCTCTAATGACAACAGCACTCCTGATGATGCCATTAATTCAAACACTCTAAAAATAAAGGTGCTTAAATGTGTTTTTTTCTTAAATGTCTGGATGGTTCCATGGAGAATGTAAAGTCTGTTTTAAACTATTACATTATGTGAAAGGTTCTTCACATCAGAAATGGTTCCTCAGAGCCTCAGGTCATTATAGCCTATGCTATGTCATATTGGCGTCACTGAAAAAGTTTTTTTTTTATGTCATCACTTTGAAGTACCAGTATTGGTCCCATTACTGTGTAAAGGAGGATTGAGGAATGATGGAATTGCTGGTAACACTTGATTTTACGGTTCTTTTTTTAGTTTAGTTTATTGCTCACACAAAATGCAAGAAGTGCCACACAGTATTCAAAATATTCTAAATACACCTCAAAAGCAAGGATTTGTCTCATATTTTAAACACATTTTAAATAGCATTACATACCTGTGTATATCATTTACACACTGTTGGTCTTAATCTAAAGCTCTTTTGTTTCTATGGATGTTTTGATATATTGCCATACAAGAATGACAATATAGTAGTATGCAAATGGAAGTCAACACAAGCAATTGTGGAACCAAAAATATTTTACTGTACTTTTCTACACAGCACATAGTGAGATGAGACAATGTTTCACCTGGAGCAATTGGTGATACACACAATTGTTACCGTAAAACAGTATGGACAAGACAAATACAGAATAGTGCACACCCACACCATTTAAACACACACACACACACACACTGCGTGCACACATACACATGAGAAACTACACACATTCATACTCAAACACATGTGCATATACACATGTGGACTAACACACTTGGATACACATGTGCATTCACATTACACAGTGTGGAAAACAAAGACAAGTGACATACAGTAAAGCAGACATGCTAGACAGGGCATGGCTTCTATCAAAGCTTTGTAGCTAGCGGTTATGAAGGGAAAAACATTTTGTACATATGATATGTATGGGAAAAATGAAGGGAAAAACATTTTGTACATGATATGTGATACATGATATGTGATATTAGAGTAGCAGCAAAAAAAATGCGGGAGGCAAGGTGTGCTGTGCTACTTAGCATTGATGGGGTACACCTAGTTGCATGTGTATTTAGTGTCCATCTCTCTTTGGGTCTGGCCAAAAAACTTAATTCACATCGCATGCTATATTTTCTCTTGGCCAACACTGAGGCAGGAATCTTCTTGTGTGGCGTATCCAACCTTGGATGCAGGCAGCATCAATGTCACCACATCCTTTCTCTATTGCCTGGAGAAGTGGAAGGGGGTCTAGGGTCGATGGTCATATATTTTCTACCACCGAAGAATTCTTTGATTGGGTTTAGAAATGTTGAATATGGAGACAGGTTGGCAACAGAAAAGTGGATGTTCAGTAAAGCAGTTGATGTTTGCACATACAAGGACAGAGTCTAAAGCACTGATGAATACGCGTGGCATTTGAATTGGTTGTGTTTAAAATAGGAAATGAAGCTACTTCCTGTTAAATGTATGTGTGTTAGGTAGAGATTTGTGTGTATTGATTTGCAAAAAGTGAATAGCTAAATCAAGGCTGAGAATTTGTATATGGCTTTGCTGATTTGATGTGGAGTTGTGATGTTTGAGTGAATATAAAGAATTTGTGTTTAAGCAGTTGAAAAAAATTGTAAATAAAGTGCTACCTTGCCTTTGGTTTCATATCTGTACGTGGGCAATATCTGCAATATACACACACCATAAATTATGCGTGTGGTTGTGTTGTATGTGTGAGTTGTGTTGTGTTGCGTTGTGTTGTGTGTGCCTTCAAGCAGTGCGCCATTCTCCCCTCTCTCCTATGCTTGTCTTTCTGTCACAGGAAAACATGGTCTCACAGGGAGAAAGACTGGGTCGACCAGCTCGGCAGCACTGTTAGTGTGAGCTCTGAATATGTCCTGGTAATAAAGTCCAGTTAATTAACACCATGGGGAAGTGTCATTAAGCACCATAAGAGACTTCATCAAACCTGTTCGGGGGAAGTGGGGGATGGGGGGTGGGGGGGGAGTAGAACAACACTCACATCCAGTGCTCAACCTCAAATAAACGACTGTAAAAGTATTTTTAGTAGGAAGATCGGCGAGAGAGAATGGAAGTCATTACAAAATGCTTTATGACAACAGTATAAGTTCTTTATCCCTTTATTCGTTTTTATGTGAACTGTTTATGGTAAATGCTACAGTGTCCTTCAGTTTTATTGCTGTGGTCTGACAAGCCTGCCCTAAGTGTATAATTTGTCTTTCGGGTTATCATCCGAGATAGTTTTACAGAGACGGAGATTTTATTTGATGAGCCTGTGTGTCTGTCTGTGGCTGTATACAACATAGCATCATCACTGTTCTTTAGCTTTTAGTGTTCAAACAATTAATAACCAGTGTGTTATGTGTTATGTCATGTTCTTGCATGATAGAACGCTTCCTAGGTGGAGGTAGAGTTTGCATGAGCTCTGTCAGTGGTATGATTACATTCTAGTCTGTAGTCTGTGATAAAGTTTAATTTAGGAAAGAAAATGAAACATGAGGAAACAACTGTTTGCCAAATATGGAGGTGCTGGCTCATCTCTCTGACAGAGTGAGGGTGAGAAAAATCATTTGCTGAAAGAGCTGAAAATTCTCTGCAATACCATCTCCTCTCAGCCTCTTCTCTCCTGAAATATTAATGTTTGATTTGGAGAAGTGCGGGCTGTGGGCTGTGGGCTGTGGGAGCTGGGGGGGCA
This sequence comes from Setipinna tenuifilis, assembly GCA_030347295.1. Classification (NCBI taxonomy): domain Eukaryota; kingdom Metazoa; phylum Chordata; class Actinopteri; order Clupeiformes; family Engraulidae; genus Setipinna; species Setipinna tenuifilis. Next base: position 5,967,155 of record CM059279.1, read on the forward strand.
GCTTAGCTAGGAGGGAGGTGAGAAACGGAAGTCCACTTCCTCACACCACATTCACCCATGTCACAGACCCCTAATCTCCAAAATAAGGCTTTTTAAACATTTTGTGGAGTTCTATGGTTCTGCCTTGGACCTCAGTGGTACAGAGCAGAGGCGGGCAAACTGGATTGAAAAAGTAAAAGTCCTGCCATACATTCCTTCTGCCTGTGCTCTCAACACAGGTGACTTCACTAACTAGCTCATCTACCTGATTGAAGACTGATGCTAATTAGGATCGGCTGGTTAAGCGAGTTGGCTGGAACAAATATGTGGCAGGACTTTTACTTTCTGAACCCGGGATGTCCGCCTCTGCTACAGAGTGTGTCTCTGCACTGCATAAATGGGGATTAGTGCCCCCCCAGGAAGTGGCTCGTCATGAAGCATCTTGGCCTAGCTACCATCTTTGACCGTGTGACGGACGCAGAGTCGAATCACCACAGGAAATCACCACAGTCTCGCTCGGCTTATCAAAAAACAATCAACCAATCACAATCAACAGCCACAAGCAATCAGACATCTATGGGTCATACAGTATAGTGCGCAATCAGACACCTATGGCTCATATAGGAAGCAGGTGTAGGCCCGTCTGAACACTTTCATCAGCTGCCCTCTGTGCGGTGATGGACACATGCTGACCTGTACATGTTACTGATAACAAGTGGCTGCCGAAAGCAAACAGTCTGAGCACTCAGAGAGGGACAGCACTTCTGTTTGTTTGGACAGCACACGCATGGGCAGGTTACTTTTTGCATGGGCATCTCCAGAATGCAAAAAGCGATATACATACTCTCTTTCTCTTTCTCTCCTCTCTCTCTCTCTCTCTCTCTCTCTGTCTGTCTCTCTCTCCCCACGTGTGTCCCTGTCTTTCTCTCCTTTTTTTACATTACATTACATTACACTTTTTTATCCAAAGCGACTTACAAAAAGAAGGACATAAGCTGACAGGTGTAGAGGAACACAGAGTAAGCAGACTACCTTTATACATACGCACAAGGAGATGCATGTGCCTAAGTAAGTCTCCCAGAGCAGGGACACTACAGACACACATACTTCCTACATGGGGACAGAATAAGAGAGAGTTGGTTTAGTGATTGTTAGCTTTGTTAGTTACACTACATTGCAGTAATGTATTTCTCTGTGGTCACGAATCCCAAGCAGCATCCCTAACACTTATAAGAAGCAGTTGAAGGGTGCCCAGCTATTTTGGCAGATTATAACGTACCTCCGTCTCACTGGGGCATACAGTATAGGAACATTAACTCATGTTGGGCTGGCATGTAACACACAAGACATCAAACTGGGCCTCTGTAAATCACACACAAACTGCAATGAATAAAAATATTTTTTTTTTGCAGACTTTGGCCAAATCCAAAATGTTCACTCACTCACTAGTGCACTGGGTAGGGAACAAAAAAAAAAGCATCCTACATAAAAAAACAATACAGTGAACATTTTTAGACGTGGCCCTTTTGTACTCATTTTGCAGACCATCCACCATGCAGGCGGCCTGCCCTACCCCCTCTGCAGCATCCCATGGATGTGACATGCAGGTCAGCACTGATAAAGGGGTTCAGCGATGGATGAAGTTGTCGGGGTGAGCTGTGACGCAGGCTGAGTGGGATGTATCAGTACACCCTGCCAGAATAGAGAGAGAAATGGACCAGAACGACGCAACACACACGGTGATGAATGCTGGGGCAGAAGCAGGGGAGTGGAAATGGACTTCACACACACCAGACTCATTTCCTGTCGTTTGTTTGTGATCTCATGTTTTTTGGACAAGTGTGTGTGTGTGTGTGTGTGTGTGTGTGTGTGTGTGCGACTGTATCTGTCAGTGTGTGTGTGTGTGTTTGTGTGTGTGTGCGCAACTGTATCTGTTAGTGTGTGTGTGTGTGCGACTGCATCTGTTAGTGTTTATGCGTTTGTGTGTGTGTGTGCTACTGTATCTGTCAGTGCGTGTGTGCAACTGCATCTGTCAGTGTGTGTGTATGTGTGTGTGTGTGTGTGACAGTATCTGTCAGTGCGTGTCCAAGACTGTGATAGCCGTACAGTAAAAATACGCCTCCCCGAGCTCTTTATTTTGCAGACATTGAGGTGACGCTATCGAAGTGACAGCATCGACACCTTTCTAACCCACTCCAGCCCCATTGATTAGTGCGGCCCTGACGCCCGGTCGGGGATTAGCCCTGAGTGACACACTGAGCCGCAAGTGACTGGCTAAGTCTGGATCATCTCGGGCTAAGACGCTTGATGGAGTCGGGGAGGTCAGATTGTGACTTACGATAGCCCGACTTGGATGGAGGCTGGAGACAGTGGCAGCATTCGCAAACACCCTTGCTAAAATCACGGACACAAGGAATGCTCAAAATGTAAATGTTTATAAAAGATGCACGATGGATATATTTTTTGCCCATTGCTCGTGGTAGTGGGCACCTGGGTGTGCATGTGTGCAGGTGGGGGGGGGGTATGTTTTTGATTGTGCGTGTGTGTGCGCATGTGTGTGCATACAGTATGTGTGTGTGTGTGTGTGTGTGTGTGCGTGTGTTTGGCACTTATATAGTACACTATAATAACAATTAAAACAATAATAAGAAGACATAGAAGAAGAAGAAAAAGGAGGGTTGGGAGGGGGAGAAAAAAGTTTTCTATTACATTTTAAACACGGCCAGAGAGCTGGCTTGGCGTATGTGGAGAGGAAGACAATTCCAAAGAGAAGGGGGGCAGCACCTGAAAAGGCTGTGTTCCCAAATGCCCCCAGTGTGGTGTGAGGGATAGGGCCTCCCACCCCGTGGGGATATGGTTACATTTAGATGTCATGCCCATAATATAGGCATGGGGGCGCTACACTGTGTTCCCAAAGGCCCTCAGTTTGGTGGGAGGGATAGCCCACTGGTCCTTGTCACGAGCCCTAAAGGCCTAGGGGTGGGAATTGATAAGGTGTTATGATAATCAATGCCATTGTCGATTCTGCCTGTCGATCCAATTCCTCATTGATTTTCTAATCAATTCCTGAGTAGTTTATTGAGTGGCAAACATAATGTATGATAGCAACTAATCACTGTTTCCGAGCCTTAAAAAAGTAATGTCCGTAAAGCAAGCTACAGTATATATATAGCTATGTGCTGAAACATTCAAGCTAACAATTACACGTGCCTAAAATTAAACACATAGCACCTATAACTTTATATCGCTCTGTCCACTTACACTTATGTCAGTAGTGTTATCTAAGTGGGTGTCAGTAAGTAAGATAACACTTCTCAATTTAAAACATTATGTTAGCCTAGTTCCCTAGCTACATCTGGCTTAGAACGGGCCAAAACAGCTGCAGAGTCTAAGTACAAGACCACTGGTAGATGTTACAATGCACCTTCACTTGAACCTGAGGTGAAGACGGTGAAAAAAGTTTTTTAAGTCAAATTTCTCTTTTGCTTCTGTTCCTCAGTCACCAGTTAGTGAAAGTGATACCCATTTGTCACTGTCAACACACAGCACAAACAATGAATTTCAGTCCAACGCCTTAACTGCTAACCCATGACCGCCTACAGGCGGCGGTGTTACGCACTGCCAATTAAATACATAGGGTTGGGAAACGTCTCCTATCACGAGAAAAAGGCCTGAGTCACCTAATCGTAAGTGCAGCATGTTTGTATACAAGTCAGAGTTCTCCATCCCCAGTCCTAGCAAGGGCCACGTCATGTTGTGGTGGTGGCAGTGAAGCAGGCTTGTGCATTATGTGACTTTGGCACACAGTCTGAAGCTGTGGTCCTTCAGAGGCCATTTAATAGAGTTTGTGTGGCTGCTGGGAAGGCCATTATCTCTGCTGTTCTTCCTTGTCCCCCCCCCCCCCCCTCCAGACTTGGCAAGGGTACTGTTCCCCTCCTGTCCTGTCTGAATCACCGCCCTGCACCTTGAGCTTCATCTCCAGCACCTGAATAAGATGAGAAATGTCCAGATCATTCAGCTGTGTCATCAGTCTAGACATACAGTACTCTACATCTCCAGCTCATCTTTTTCTTCTCTCTGCGTTCAGCATGTATCTTGCTTTTTTTAAGATCGCAGCAGATGGGTGACTATAAGAAGAGTGCAACCACAGTTGATTTTTTTTTCTTCTTCCATTTTTTTTTTCTTTCCAGTACAAACGCATGAGAAAGGCGCTGCATAACTTTACCTTATAAAAGTGACAGTGCGAAGCAAAGTTTTTATTTGGTGCAAATGGTGTCTGCATGTGAATGTAAAGTATATTCTACAGCAGGCCCTCAACACCAGGCCTTCTGCACCAGGTTCCTTCACCTCATTTTACTTTGTGCAAACCGTATGGATACTATACCATATGGATAGCCATACTTCCTGGTGGGTGGATACTTAGTGTGAACTTGCATATATGCTACAACACAACACTTACAGTAAATCACTACTTTCAGCCCTCCTATTGAGCTACATGGCCCTTCGTCTACCGATTGATTCGATTGACAGATTTTTAGTCACGAAATCTAAAGTCTTCAGACAAGTAGAGAATTTGTGGTTCTAAGACCTTATAATGTGATTATGGTCAATCATACACAACAATCATGAAAGACGATCTTATAGTTTAATATGGGCAATCATAAATGGAAATTGTGAAAGACAAAGAAAAATCTCATACAATCTGACCCTGCCGCTATGAGGCTGGATCCATTTGCTACCCATGCTAAGTCCAAAGTTAGTGTTGTTGCTGTGACAGAGACTGGGCCAACCTGCTGCAGTATCAGCTGAGCTGAGTTGAACCGCACTCTTGTCACAGCACATTTCTGGCCCTCATCTACAGCCCAACCAAACCACTGACTTGGACTTGGACCCTGCACAGGCCGCAGTCTGTCAGCTGCCTTATGCTGCAGCCCAAAGAGACGCCAAGGCTGAGAAGCCTGAGATGCTCTTTTAGAGGCATTGGCTGCAGACACAATGAGAATCCAATTCTGATGACACTATCAAACCGGCCCGCAGCGGAGGGGAAAGCTGCGGTGATCCACAGGGTTCAGGGTCACTGACTGGCTACACTGTGTGTGTCACTGTGTGTGTGTGTGTGTGTGTGTGTGAGTGTCTGTGTGAGTGTGTGTGTGTGTCTGTGTGTGTGTATGCATGTGTGTGTCTGTGTGTGTATGTGTGTGTGTGTCTATGTGTATCTGTCTGTGTGTGTGTGTGTGTGTGTGAGATCAATGTGTGGAGAGAGGCACACAGTGGAACAGATGGTTGGCCCTGTGGGCCGTCATGCCCCCCCCCCCACACACACACACATGATCACTTGTGGTTGCTCAAACAGAACGAGGCCATCATCGAGCCCCAGCACCCCCCTGTTATTGAGTACTTGATGAATGCCGCACCAAGACATGGGCCCTAACCTTTGAACCTGGAATGGATTGAGAGGGTCCACTCGCCCCCCACCCCCCTCTACCACTGCCATATTACACTCTTACCCCCCACCAGCACCCCAGCAACCCCCCACCCCCCCACTCACATGGGTCATTGGATGCTAAATGGTTCCTTTTTCTTTATTGCGCCATCATATTGCTGTGGTAGCGACCCCACCTCCCCCCTCCCACCACCAACCGCCCCAACAGCACCAAACACAGCAAGAGCCTCTGCGTCTAGATCGATCGGAAAGAGTTTAACTCCCTCTTTGGAGAAATCCACAGTGATTCATTAAAGAAATGACCCAAAAGGATGCCGTCAGCATCCTTTAACTTGCATGAAATCGATACGCACAGCGCAAGCCCTTTAAATTTTTCTGTTCAAGTGATTTTTTCCCCCCCGCTTCCCATCATGTTCCTGTTGACATGAAGCTTGAAGCTGCAAGGCTCCCTGCAGGGTTTCCAGTGTAATTTAAATCAAGACTGTCCCATGTTATTTGATTCTGAAATGATAATCTAATGAAATGTTAATAAACTGCTCTTCTGCAGTATCAAAATCAATTTGTGTCATCTTTATTGTCTTGTCCATGTGGATGATTAAATATTTTTAATCTGTTCTCAAAGAGTGACAAGATTTTTTTTGTCATGTTATACCCATTTACCTGTAGTGGAAAAAGGCAGAGAAAATTGTGTAGGGGACAACTGTCTTTGATTCAAAATGGTGGATTATACATTGGGAGAAAATATATGAATTCACATGTACTACTATAGATAGTATGGTGCATGGCCTTGTGTTTTTATCCATAAAATGTTGCGTGGTTCAGTCTTATGATCACATTTTTTTTACATTATCCTACTGTATAAGTGCTGTGGCTTATCACTATAACGCTACAACAACAACACATTAAGTTTGGATGAGTGTTGTTGATATTTGCATGCTGTACAAGTTGACATGTTTTCATGTTCCTCTCGCTTGCTCTTTTGCACCGTGCCAAAGCTGAGCAGTCCTGTCCTGTACGAATGCCTGTCCTGTCCTGGCATGGCCCCTAACAGCCTGTGGGTGCCGTTCTAAATGACCACCCCTACGAGTCAGAGACAGATTACGATAGAAGTACAGGATGACACGAGCGAGACAGACAGAACAACTGTCTTTAGCTCGAAAAAACCTTGTTGTTTTGGAGCCTCTTGCAGAATTGAGCTGATGAGCCATAACGGAAACCGAAAGAGGAATGCTGAACAGCAACAGCCTTGTGGCACTAATAGGCTGCAGGATATTATTAACCTTCACATTTCTGCCCACTTCTCTCCGCTAACGCATTTCTCTCCACTAACGCCGTTCAGTCTCATTCGCCACATGCCTCTGTCAAAGCCCGGGAAATAAAGACAAATCTGCGAGTTTCACTACGCCACTGAAACATGAAATGAGCAGAGCTGAGGTGGAGTGTGTGTGTGTGAGCCGGCCGAGAAGGCTGCGCTCAAAATAAGCAACAGCAACATTATGGGATGGACGAATTTTGGGGTGGGGGTGAGGGTGGTGTGGGGTGGTGTGACGGTGGTGTGGGGTGGGGGTGAGGGTGGTGTGGGGTGGTGTGGGCTGGGGGTGAGGGTGGTGTGGAGTGGCGTGGGGTGGTGTGGGGTGGTGGGTGTGTGGTGGTGTGGGGGTGGTGTGGGGTGGTGGGTGTAGGGTGGTGTGGGGGTTGGAATTTGTCTTCATTTGACGAGGCCAGCTCACGCACACGTCTGCTCCCTTGTGCCGCTGGGATGGGGTCCAGTTCAGTCCAGTTCAGTCCAGGCCTGGCCGGGGCCGGGGGCCTGGCGAAGGTGTTAGCGGGAGGCGAGCCTTGGGACGCTAACTGCCCACGAAAAGAGCAAACGATGCATAGGAAATGCCATCAGTGGAAAAGTGGGCACTAGCGTCGGAAATCTGCCATCCCTGCAAACCTGTGCAGAACTGAGGCTGAGAGAGAGAGAGAGAGTCAGAGAGAGAGACAGAGAGAGAGAGAGAAAGAGAGAGATAGATAGAGAGCAAGCAATGTGCAGCAGTGAGAGATAGATAGAGAGAGAGAGAGAGCAAGCAATGGACCAGCAGAGAGAGAGAGAGAGAAAGAGAAAGTGCAAGCAATTGGCACCAGAGAGAGACAGAGAGAGAGAAAGAGAGAGAGAGAGACAGAGAGAGAGAGAGAGAGAGAGAGTGACTGGCAAGGGTCAGCAGAGAGAGAGAGAGAGCAAATAGCAGCAGAGAGAGAGAGAGGGAGAAAGAGAGAGAGAGAGAGACAGGCATGAGTAGGCAAGAAGGGATAGGGGGGTGTGGGGTGTGCGTGGGGGGGGGGGGGGGGGGGGGGTGTAGGGGTGGGGGGAGAAAAGGGCACTGAGAGTGTGAGAAATGCTGGCCTCCCCAAGGTCTCTCTGATATATTGACTGCTGTAGCTCCACTGTGTAAGCACTGTTTAAGGCTAAGTCCACACATTTGGCTGGGGGAATGAGTCCCGTGGGCTGGCCTGTGCTGTTTGCTGAGGATGGACCTCTCCAGCACACTCCTAACGACCCCTATCCCCAATACAGCGGACAAACAAGTGCTGAGTATGATGCCTATATCTGTGTGGATGTGTGTATGTGCGTGTGTCTCTGTCTGTCTATCTGTCTGTGTCTGTGTCTGTGTCTGTGTTTGTGCATGTGTATTTACTTGTGTGTGTATTTGTGTCTGTCTGTCTGTGTGTGCATGTGTATGTGCTCGTGTGTGTATATGTGCGCAGATGTGTGTGTGTGGTCATGTGGTTGAAGGACCTTTAGTTGTCATCCCTCTTCTATATGAATCCTTCGCTGTAGGGTCCAGTTTAATAAGAGAGCCGTGTTCAGCATGATTGGCATGGCTGCTGAAGTGTCTTTAGGAGGAGGAGTTGGGTTTGTTTTGGGTGGGGAGGGGGCCTGTTAGGGAGACTGTACACTGACAAGGACACAAACACAACAGTACAAGACAAGTACAAGTAAGACTAGACAACAGAGCTTAAGGCAATGGAGAGACAGGCTGCAGAGTAAGGGAGAAAAAAGGGGCTGCGATACTGAACAACATGGAACATCACAAAGAGTGGACAAGCTACTAGTAGGAGGAGTAGAGGAACAGAAGAGGACAGATAGGCTACTGTATAAGCTTTTCGCTTCTGATCACCTTGGGCTACAAAAATATTCTCCCAGTTGACCAGTTTTGAATTAAGTCAGAGATGTTCTCCGTGTCTCCTGCATGCAAATTTGTAAAATTACACAGGCGGTGTGTGTAGTTGTGTAGACAGCTGTTGTTGTGTTCTCATTGTGAAGAGCACACGTTCCTCTGGTTCTAATGAGTTCTCTGGGCACCACTGCCATTAGCGCCTGTGCAGCGGTGGTGATGTTCCACGTGCGCAGAGCCGCAGCGATGACGTGGCACGGGGACAGAGACAGCACATTTGTCACGTAAAATAGGTCTCGAGCGTACACAAAGGGAACAGGGGAGTTCACTATCGGCGCACGGCCGGTTTCTGTAGCCCCGGGCTGTACCTCTGTCCTCTGAGACTTCAAGGAGCTACCTAACATCCGAGAAAGCTCATGGGAAGGCCACGCAGAGGCTTTGTCGTGCTGTGAAGTTCCCTCACATGACCATAGTTGGAGTTGCTATACGTATACAGGGGGACCATTATGCACAGAGACGCCTATGCGGGAGAAGGGAGCTGTGGAGGGAGCATGTGGAGTTCATGAAGCCTGGGGGTGGATGACAGTGAGGGTGGGGGTTGGGTGGTGGTGTTGGTGGTGGGCGGGGGTGTTGGGGGTGGGGGGGGACTCCTGGCTGTAGAACAGGATGCTCAGCAGGTTTGTGAGCTCACAAAGAGCACAGTGTGTGTGGGGGGGTGGGGGGCAAAGAAGCAAAATGGTTCATTAGTGGCTCCAAGCTGGCGGATGTGTCTTCTGTGCAATGGCACTGGATGACAGGTGCAGCAGGCTTGTTCTCCTACAGTGGTACATGAAGCACTCACACGGTCCTGTCATTCACCGCACCACTACCACCACTCAACCCCAAGCCTACTACAGTATCCAACCCCCAACCTCCCCGCCCCAAAAACACACCATACTGTATTATCTCTAGGTGGAGGTATTATCTATAGGTGGAGTCTTCGAAAGCATTGTTTCTCAAAGTTTTTTAGACCGAAGACCACCCCCCCTCCTATCTGAGACTAACAACATTGTATAAATGCATGAATTGCTGCAGCATCACAGCCCTAACTAGGGATTGACATGAAGATGATATATATGTATATTTAAACACTTGTACCACGTAGCTTAAAAAAAACATGAAAAAAAAAATATTTTAACACAACTGTTGGCTGACCACACTTTGAGAAACACTGTTCTACAGGGCCCACATGAGTGAAGTTTGAAGAGTGATCCCCCCCCACACAAGCAATGCTGTTTACGTTGAGCCTTACTCGTAGGTGGCCAGCCAAGAGCCCAGTGGCTGAGCTCCAACAGAAGATTAATGCGGTTTAGGGTGGCAAACTCAAAGCAAGGCAGAGACAATTGGTAAATGAGATAAGCATTTGTTGTTTATGTTAGACAAAGAGGAGCGTAAACACCATCACAATAGCTATACAATTGCACTACATAAAAATACAGATTTATTTAGTGGGAGAAAAAGTTGTCAGGGGCTGTGAAGAAATGTGTGGTTTTGCCAGAAAGAGAAAGAGAGGAGTCAAGGTTTTGGCATTGCTTATAGTGCGCTGTCGAAGGTCTTGTCCTTAGGGCTAAAGCTATTTCTCTTTCTACCATTCGCACACACAGCTTGCTAGGGGGTTGTTGTGGAGAAATGCAGTCCAAGGCACTAGAAAAACACAAAGCAGTGTCTCATTACCAGAGATAGCGTGGAGATTTGGAGGGGGTAGACGTTTTTTTTATTACGCATACAAAAAAAATAAACAGTGTGCGAAAAAGCCCGAGGGGATTGTCCCCATACATACATCTGATCTCGGGGCCGATCTGGTGTCCCTTTTGTTTTGGCTGCAGTTGCGTAGGCCAAGCTGTGGAGGGCAGTGTGGCGCTGATAAAACTGATTGATTTCTGCTGTCCACAGGCAGACAATCTGATCCCTATCAGGGCGAGGAGGCCCAGCAGTCTCTGCTCTGCTCCTCTCCTCCCTCTGCAAGGGAGAATATTCAGTTTTTACTGCCACGCTGCACACAATGCTCAATTATTGATGGGATTCTAACAGAAAAGCCTTTGTTGTGTTGCTGGAGCAGTCACTTTGATTGAAGATCCACTTCAGTAAGGGTGTGTGTGTCAGTGTGTGTGTGTGTGTGTGTGTGTGTGTGTGTGTGTGTGTGTGTGTGTGGGAGAGAGAGAGAGAGAGAGAGAGAGAGAGTGTGTGTATGTGTGTATATGTGTGTGAGCTGTGTGTGCTGATTTTTATGTAGTTGCAGGTAGGTAAAGCAATGCACAGGTACAGGAGTATAGTCTGTTTCAGCATTGGCACTCAGGAAAGTTCCCAGCTTTGTCAAATGTGCTTCCAGGTGGGTTTATAGCTTTTCCTCAGGCTATGCCGATGATGGGGCCTGCATATGTTTGCCTTGGGCTTGATACTTACGTCACATTGTATAAGTTTTATTGCAAAGTTTTTCAAATGTGAAATGACTTCAGTGCTGCTGTTTTGGTTCGGATGTGGCTGTTGTACAGCTTCTTGTTGCAGCATTTCGACATGTCAAATGCACCAAGCGGTATTTCATTGGTCACTGTTACAATTGCAACTGACTAGTCGCATTTGTTGTATTAATTCGCCATTTTCCATCCTATTCCCTGGTATATATTCAACTGTGGTGAGTTTATCTAGCGCAATTATCTTTGTGAAGCTTTGGCCTCTATTAATTTACCTTGTCTTCTGCAAGAGTGTGTTTAATTTAATTTCACTCTCCACTTCTTTTAAACAGATTTTTATTGAAGGCTCTGGAGTTTAATTTGAATTAAACGGATTCAAAGGGGGGGGGGGGGGGTACTAGGAAGACAAAGCGAGCAAAAGACCTCTAGCCTGCGGCTGAGGCTGCCGCACAATGTGAGTTGTGTTATCCTTAATTACACATTGTTACCAGACACATTAAGTGTTTGTTCACGACAATGATATTTATGTCTTCCAAAAGCGTTGAGCTCGCTGGCTCCCCTTATTAGCGTCAGCGGCTTCGCCCCCATGCAGGCGTTCCTCAGTGGCGGGTTACTCAAGCGTGCTCTTTCCTACGGCTAATTACCTCCCACAGCCCCTTTCCCCATCTCCACCACCTCCACCACTGCCACCACCGCCACCTCCACCAGCGTCAGCACCAGCGGCAGTGGCCCTTTGCTTTCCTCCCCTCGCTCAGAAACATGAAACTAGTGGACACTGTACCCTGCTGCTGCCCCTCTCTCTGAGAGCTAAACAGGGCTGTTTGGCTTACACGCTGCCCGTGGTGTTTTTTACATCCCCCCCTCCGCCGACCGCAGTCACGGCCAATTACTTACTGGAGTGGGCACCATTAGTGCTGGGTTTAGCCAAATCCGAAAGGGGGGGAAAAGCTCACCATGACTGCCACCACCATCCTCTCTCTCTGTGTGAGTCTGTGAGAGGGCGTAATGCCCTTCCAGTGATGTGATGGGAACAGCCAGCCACTTACCGACACGGTCAGTGGGCAGCAGGAAGTTACGGTGTGCTCTGTAATTCAATGAGTGCCACGGCAGCTTTTCCAACAAACTCCTACACCGTGTCAAAAAGTGCTTATTTTTTTCCCTCCCTCCCTCCCTTCCCAAAGGTCTAACTCTGGTTGGTGGTTAACTCTGGTTAAAATGGGGAGCCACAGCCAGTGCCAGTGCTCTATGCGT
>CM059279.1:5984438-6004438 GCA_030347295.1 Setipinna tenuifilis
CATGGTTACCTTAACATGTACGGTAAGGGTTATCTAAGGTCGAATGGTTATCTCTTAAGATGGCGATAACAATAAACATCTCCTGTGTTTCAGACCCATATCTCGCCCCACTGTTCTTTTCCAGTATTCTCACGTAATTTACAAGATCCAAACATCTCTGTTCATAATAAAAGCAATATGTCTGACTGTTGCTGCGGAAATCTCCCAGATTTTGCTAGTCAAATGTCAGGTATGCTGTAGGTGATTGTATGAACTAACTAACAAAAAACTTCATGTGGAGATGTTCACATACTGTAAAGAGAGAGGCACTGAGAGAGTGAATGATGCATGCTACTGTAGGCAGTGCTGATTGCCTTTCCATTTGTACACAGTTAACATGGACAATGTACCTGTCAAACATTTACAAACCATCTCTGGCAATCTTTCAGGCAGTCTCCTTGTACAATCAGCCAGTAACACTTTCAGTAGCCACATTTAGCTGTACGGAAGAAGCATCTGGGAGGACTAAAGATGTTGGCAACTGCAGGCGTACTTCACATAGAATAGATGAGGTATGGAGTCTTACTGTATGGCTGGCTTTTTAGTCTGGAGGAAGCCAACAAGAAATGAAAGCACTGTTTCATCATCCTTAACTTGAACATCCTGTTTGCAGTCTTTGTCTTCATAAAATATAAATGATTCTTTTGTCCGTTCCTAGTGATGCAGTTCATAGTGTACAAAAAGTAAAAAATGGAGTTTGGCAGAACGATCCTCAATGTTCCTGAATTCTATGCATTCCAGTTGTTTGCATTAGTTATTTTATGAAAGCACTTGTTTACCGCTGCTTGAAGGGCCTTGAAATATGCCGGCGCCTGTTGCAAAATGACAAAGCGAAAAGAGGAGACTTGTGGACTTCAAAAGAGCTCAGGGGAACACTCTCTTCTTCTTCTCACCGCTCCTCTATGCATCACAGGTAAGTGGGGGATATTGGAGCTGTCAGGTTGGTACAGTGCTCTTGACAAAGAAAGGCGAGATCACACCTCAGAATAATAGGAAAGGCCAATCAATGACCCATCATGCTTTGCACCAGCTACCAATCCATCCTGCAAGCACCGTTTTTGGAGGGAGTGAATGGAAAAATCCAAAAGGCTTCTCTGGGCCAATAAAGTCAGACAAAAAAAGTTAAGAAGGATGGTAGTTGTCTTAGCCCATACTCCAGTCCATCTGCTAGGCTGAAACTCCCCCCCCCCCCCTGCTTCCACTCAACTTCTTAACTCAACTCTCATATTGGCTGAATCGTATTGAATTCTGGGCCCCTCACATTTCCTCTCCACGTTGATTCATCGCTGGCGTTGGGGTATTGACAGATGCTTGGGCGATTAGAGGTAAGTAGCTCTCCTCTCAAATTAATATTAGTCAGCTGCTCGAACGAACCGACCCCCTTGTCTTAAGGCGGCCATTTGTACCGTCGCCTTATTTAATGGTAGTCAAATGCGCCTCTGTGCCCCGATAAAATACCATGTCAGCTTAATAGACAGACAGAGTGTTAAGAATGGCATTTTCACTGGTGGCACGCGAAAAAGAAAGCTCATTTGTGCTGGTGGCTGTCCCAAGACAGGTTATTCAAAGATGGGCTTTCAAAAGATGGAACCACCCTCAGCCTGTTCTCCATTCCCCAGCCCCCCCTCAGCCATTCTGTCCCTTATTCCCCTGCCGGTCTTTGTCAAGCACTCCCCTGTCTCTGGCTTTCTCCTGCTTTCACCCTGCTCCCCCACTCCATTTTCTTTCTCTCTCCCTCCCTCTCTCCCTCCCTCTCTCTCTCTCTCTTTATCTCTCTCTCTCTTTATCTCTCTTTCTCTCCCTCCGGCTCTCTTTCCCTGCCTACCTCTCTCTGCCTCTCTACCTCCCTCTCTCTCTCTTTATCTCTCTCACTCTCCCTCCCTCTCTCTCTGCCTCTCTCTCTCTCTCTCTCTCTCTTACTCTCCTTCCTTTTCCTTGTGCTGTCTTTGCCAGTGTTATCAGGCCCTCTGCAGCTGTCTGGACTGCCATTCAGCCATTACTGATGACTGCGCTGGGCATTCGCCTGCTGACACCCCCCTCTACCCACCCACCCACCCTAAAATGCCCCCTGCACCACCTCCACCGCACCTCCACTACTCCCTCTCTCTCTCCCTCTATCTCTCTTTCTCTCTCTCTCTCCCTCTCTCCCCCTCTCAGATCCATGTTCATCCCCTCTCTTATCCGTCCCTCTCCGCTCCGCTGCTCTGTTCATCTCGCTCCACTCCTGGCCTTCACCCATGAAAACCTCCTTCAGGTGGCTGTGGTGCCAAAGAAGAGGGAGAGAGTGGGAGAAAAAAAAGAGAGAAAGACAGAGAGAGGAAGAGAGAGAGAGAGGAGTGGGGAGAGGGAGGGGTTGCGTTTGTATGGCTTGGTAAAACCAACCCTTGCTGAGGTCACCTTGAGTGGGAATGTTTGGTTGCACCCCACTCTGCATACAAACACACACAGTCTCTTTTTTTCTCTTTCTCTCTCATTCTTTCTCTTTCTCTCTCTCTCTATCTCTCTACCTCCCTCCTTCTACCCCCACCCCACCTCGACTGATGCATGTGGCGCTACCTAGTCTAAATTCTATTTCAGTGCGGTGCTTTGTTTGTCTTGTCGCTGAATTTTTCAGTTTGTGTGCCTACTTTTGTTTACACCTGAGCGAATACATTTGTAAACAAGCCCCGAATAGCTGTTGACAAAGACTCACTGCTGTATTTTTTTATTATTTGAGGGGCCCTGTGGGGGTTGATGGGGCTGTTAGTCATTTATTTGCCCCTTTTACATGAGAAGAGCTGAGGGGGACCATGCAAAACTGCTTAAACAACTTTATAGTTATTAGCCATTTCATGACCATCCGCATAAATCACACGCTAATTGTTAGCCATAATGGGTGACCACCGGCCCTGGAGCCACAGTGGCCTCCCACGCTCTCTTGCTCTCTCTCTCTTTCTCGCTCTCTCTCTCTCCCTCCCCCACTCTCTCTCTCTCCCCCACTCTCTCTTTCTCTCTCTCCTGCTCTCTCTCTTTTTCTCTCATGTGCTTTCTTTCTCTCTCGCTCTCGCTCTCGCTCTGTCTCTCGCGCTCTTTCTCTCTCTCTCATGTGCTCTCTCTCTCTGTCTTTCTCTTTCTCTCTCTCTCCCTCTCTCTCTCCCCCTCTCCCTCTCTCTCTTTCTGTAATGTCTGCACTGGTGTGTGCCGTGTACAACATGTGAACCGCTCTATGCCTCTCTGAAGGACAGTGTGGAGCCAAAAGCGCGCGCCAGCTCAGCCAGCATCGCATCCAGTCAATTGCCCGAACGAGAGGGCCATTACCATGTAGAGGACATTTTCCCTGCGCTGGCTGCTGCGCACAGACCTGCAAATCAAAGCTTCCTGTGGCCCGCTTTGGAATGTTAATGGGGGATGTTCGCGTGCGAGAACAAAGGTAATGGAATTGGCGCCATTGAGCTAATCCTGACTGTGTCAAGTTGACTTCATTTTTTTTTTTTAAAGGGTAAATGAAAAAGACAATTGCACTACGTTTGCCGTTTCAGAGACGGATGGAGAGGAGAGGAGAGGAAAGGAGAGGAGAGGAGAGGAGGAGAGGAAGAAAAACGGCGTGGAGGATGGAAGGAATGGATATTAAGTTGCGTGCCTAGCATAGGGAAAGATTAAGTTGAGGCTATTCAGATGATGTGCTTTAATCACAGCACTGTCTTTTGTGCTCTAGCCTTTGTCCATCGTTGTGTCACCCCTTCATCCAATTACCTTTTGATACTTTAATTAGATAAATCTGAGCTCCATTGAAGAGGACAGAATTCCATCAAAGCGCTTCTGTCTTTTTAATTCATTTGCTTCATTTGAATACTGCCATGCCTGTGAATCTAGTGGCTTTGTACTTCCTCAAACCCAAACGAAAACAATTTCCATTGCCGGTGTAAGACTTGTGACACTGACAGGAAATAGGGAAACTGTTAGAAGTGAAAAAAATATATATATATATTTGAATAAATTAAGAATCAGTTAGGGCACGTGTGGCCTGTTATAGCAGTTGGCCTTGAAGGACCCAGAAAGGAAATGAAAGAGAGAGAGAGACAGAGAGACAGAGAGAGATAGGTAGGGAGAGAGAGAGAGAAAGAGAGAGAGAGACAGAGACAGAAACAGAGACAGAGACAGAGAAACAGAGAGAGAGAGACATAGGTAGGAGGTTATTATACAGACATATTCTTCGGCAACCTGTACTATTTTTAGGATGATGATAATGGTTGACAATGTGAGCACTGGGTGCATGTTAGTGCCCAGGAATGAAAACAGTGCAACGTGTGAGTGAACCCCAATCCATGGTCATTCTCCTCCTACCAAAACTCTCCTTCTAACATGACTCATCGTGTTCAGCTTGAGATATCAACAAGTCTGAATACATGCAGATGGTATGAAAATGACTTGGCCAGGAACTGTGGCAGGCAACCATGAAATACTATTATGGGATGGCCCCCTTTAACTCCCTCCTCCCTTATTTTATGTCTTTCTCTCCATCTCATCTCATCTCCTCATCTGAGTTCTATCTCTATCACCCCCCCCCCCCCGCCTTTTCAGTTCCACTGTCTGTCTCTCTCTCTCTGTCTTTCTCTGTCTCTCTCTCTGTCTGTCTCTCTCTCTTTGTCTCTGTCTCTCTCTTCTATGTCTCTCTCTCTCTGTTTCTATCTATTTCTTTGTCTCTCTATCTCTCTTTTTCTTCTCTGTCTCTGTCTCTCTCCCCCTCTCTCTCTTTCTTTCCTTCCCCTCTCTGCTTTTGGTGCAGCTTGGCATGGCCCCACTAAATGAAATCAGCAGACAAACTGCTCGAGCCAAGAAGGCGTACACGAGGATCAGCGAAGTGGACCAGCCTGGGCCTCAGAGTGGGCGCCCCAGTTTGTTTTTTATCGCTCGTAAAATGGCCTGCTTCAGAATTGCCAGCCATTAAAGGAGGAGACGGGCCCAGGGGTGGTGTCGAATGAAAACACGGCCTTAATCCCCCCCCCCCCCCCAGCACTCACCAGGTCTCGTCTCTGCCCAGGCTGGCACAGTGTGTGTGTCTCGCACGTACGGTACTGAGAGAACACTTCAGTGTTTTTCCTCCGAAGGGAGGACTCAAGATGGGAGATAAGATGGCCGCCTGTGAAGGGAGTGACGGGAGAGTTGCATGTGGAGAAGCTGAGATGCAGGGACGGATTAAGGAATCGAGTGCCCCCCCCCCCACACACACACACCTGTCCATCCGTCCATCCATTTTAACATGGTTGGTTAAGAACTTTATTTTTTCACGTATACTACCGTTTTTTACATTTGACCCCTAGTACCATTTATGTTTCCTTTTTACCTGACTGGTAGTCTACATGAGGCCCTTGTGATGGGGTGTGCTCTGACTGCTATACCAACGAGCCTGGCTCTTTGGCATTGCGGTCAAAGTACATGTTTAGAACCCCGGAGACCCGCGTTTGAATCCTGGTGGGGTGACTTCTCCTCCCCTTCGCTACAGGCCCATTAAGGAAGGGCATTATGATGTGTGTGTGGATTGAGGTGGGGTGGAGGACCATTTATGTTTTTTTTTTTTTACCTGGTACTGGTACATGAGGCCCATTGGGGAAGGGGATTACGGTGTGTGGATTGGGGTGGGGTATATGGGGATTGAGGTGGGGTTGGGGGGGGGGGGGGGGGATTTGGCCTGGTATGGGGGCAAATTTGGCCTGGTAGGCCCATTTATTAATCCACCCCTGCTGAGATGCTCTCTGGAGAGTTGATGTTGAAGACGACTGGGAATGAGCAGGAAAGAAAAAAAGTGCTACTGCTTCAACTGCAGTTTTATTTGGTGCAGATGTTTTTGAAAACAGGTTTTTGGTCACAGCCATCAGAAACATGGCTTCCCATAAAGTAGACTTCACAAAGGTACTATGGCGTATGAGCTATCAACATCCCATCTGACAGTTATCTACCTACACCTAAATGTAATTTACCTCTCATACTGTAGCGTGTGGGGTGTTATGTCACTGTAGAAACCAAGGCTGTGTGCTGGGGGAACAGTACGCTTCGGGCCCTGGATACAGCCTGGATCCATTTAACACATGACCTCCATGTTATGGGCGCCATTCAATTCCATTCTGCTCCCGCTGTCGTGTGTTTGGGTGGAGATAAATCAGGGCAATAATCCATGTCCCCTCACTCGCCGCCATCGCTGCCGTCCCCGTCACACCTAAACAATTTATGGCGCCCATGCCTCCTAAGCATGTGTGTTTAACAGGGAAATGCTGGGCTGGAATCAGATGAATTATAAGGCCATCCATCACGCAAGCACACTGCAACGACGCCACCACCGCTCTGTAAGTCCCAGAACACAAGGGGAATAGACTCCCGGTGGCTAGCAGAGGGTGGAGGGTCATTTGGATTTTCTTCTGGTGCAACACAGAGGGCATAGCTTGTCGTTAGTCATGCTGTTGCAGGGGAATGACCACACACACACACAAACACAGACAGAAAGACAGACACACACACATACACCCTCCTGTCCTCATTCTCACTTACTCTCTCTCTCTCATTTTCCCTCTTGCTTTCTCTTGCTCTCTCTCACACACATACACACGCTGCATCAGACCAGACAGATGCAGTAACACGGTCACATTTGCAAGCAGATTTTACCCATTCAGTCCGTGTGTAAAACTGATTAGTTTCTGTCTTCAGTCTTCAGCAGTGTGCTGTACCTCCATCTTTCCCCTTCTCCTCCTTCTCTCCCCACTGCCACTCCTTCATTGTGTTTTACAATGCCCATAGCCCAGAACTAAATAGGATCACTGCCACAGACAGACAGACAGACAGACCGACAGACAGACAGACAGACAGACAGACAGACAGACAGACAGACAGACATTGTCCCACCTTCTCAGTCTCTCAAAGTCAAATTCTAAAAAGCTCTCCTGGTACGACATTGTGCAATATTGCCAAAGCATTCATAACAGTAACAAAAGTAATAATCATTTTAAGACAGACAAAAAAATATATGGAAAGGCAAATGAAAAAAAAAAAAAAGAAACACAATGAATGTAACAAACGGGGGAAAAAACGCACCTATGAGTGCAATAATTAGAGTACTTGACTGCCCTGTCACAGTATGGCAATAATGTATGAATTCAGAAGCTATATAAATACATGTATCTATTTCCCCCTAGGCATCTATTTTTTTCTCTCTCTCTCTCTCTCGCTCTCTCTCTCTCTCTCTCTCTCTTCCCTGCTCTCCGTCTCATAAGTGTGACGGTTGCAGAGGGATATGTCACGTTTCAAAGACCCCACAAGTGTGATATGTTACGCTTTAAGAAAGGAAAAGGAAATTGATGTATCCAACCTTTCGCACCGATTTAATAGGTTACCTATCTTTCACCATTACGTCAGGTTTAACTGTCGTATTGACATATTTTTTTGATAAGGACGAGTGCCTCTCCCGAGTTATCTGGAGATTTCCATGACAACTTGACTTCAAGTGCATCTCCTGTCAGTTTGGATGAGCTTAAAGCGCAGTGGTTTTAAACACTGACAAGATATGTAATGGCCTTTTTTAGATATGTGCCACGTGTGCTTTCACTGCCAGGTGCCAGCATCTCCAGCTGCTCTGCCATACATCTCGGATGAGTAGACTGTAGTACTATGGTACGCCACGAGAATAACAAAGCACCTTGGTTATAGGACTTCTTGGTAACACTTTATTTGAAAGTTGTCTACAAATCAGTGTTATGAGCATGTTATAAACGTGACATGACCCATATCATGAACATTAATGACACTTTACTCATGTTTATGACTGTTGTCAGTCGTTGTAGTTGTTGAGATTTTTTGGGATGCAGACATTGCACAAACCAGGTGACACCTAATGACAACCATCATAAACATGAATATATGTCATTACTGTAATGCTCATGATATACGTATGTCATGTCATGTTTATAAAGAACTCCTGTCACCCTCATGTAGACAGCTTTAAATAAAATTTGTTACTGACTTGTTTTTAAAACTAACTGCACTTAAGGCCTCCTGTAGTTACAAATTTCCCCCTAATGCTGGCAAGGGGCCGTGAAGGATGGAGCACTGCTTGTTTATCTATCAGCATAATGGGCTCCGGGAGCCCAAAAGCAAACAAAATAAAAGCAGTTTGACAACAATGCGATATCATTACAGCCACACAGAGGACGGCATGGGGCCCCTCTAGGAATGAGAGGAGGAACAGCCGCAGCGGCGGAAGACACAGTGTGGTGCCAGAGTTGTGTGTGTGTGTGTGTGTGTGTGTGTATGTGTGTGTGTGTGTGATTGTGCGTCTGTGTGAGTGTGTATACATGTATGTGTGTGTGTGTGTGTGTGTGTGTGTGTGTGCGTGTGTGTGTGTGTTTTTGTGTGATTGCATGTGTGTTTGTGATTGTGTTTGTGTGAGTGTGTATACATGTATGTGTGTGTGTGTGTGTGTGTGTGTGTGTGTGTATGTGTGTGTGTGATTTTGTGTGTGTGTGTATGTGTGTGTGAGTGAGTGTGTGTCTGTGTTGATGTGTATTTGTGTGTGCACATGCATGCATATGTTTGTGTGTGTGTGTTTGTGTGCCATTGCCTGAGTTGACGAGTGACAAGCACCAGAAATGAGCTGGTCCCCCCCAAGAGGATGTTCCTAATGGCCTGGCTGCTCCGCTCCTCTCCTGGGCCCACCGACTGATTGGGACGTGTTTACTTACTCTGCGTCCCTTAACTCGCATCTAACTTCATGAGAGGCTTGCTTATCACTCTGACAACATCTTCCCTTCCCCAATAACCACTCTTATCCTCTTATCCTACTAAGTCCAACTTTTTCTGTCTTCACCATCTTCACGAAACACTTTTAAAACCTCTCATCCATTGTTTTTTTTTTGTTTTTTTGTCTGGTTTGTAAAATGGTTGTCCTCCTCCTGAGTGTCTCTGACTAATGCTTCATCAGTCATCCCTTTTCACCTTGTCAGAGCATCGCCTTGAAAATTCAATCATTTGCCAAATGTGTGCAGCCTGCTGTCGCTCGCACGCACGCACGTCACACGCACGCACGCTCGCACGCACGCACACTCGCACGCACGCACACATGCACGCACGCTCGCTCACTCTACTTCCATGGCAGGCGTTTTGTGGGCCATGACGCATGCTGCAGGCATCAGACGTGAGTGTGTGGCATGCTACTGACGACAGCTGCGACTGTTATCCAAATGGATTAGCTCAGACAAACAGCCGCTAATGGGGGAGCGCGCGTGAGGAGAGCGAGCAGTGAGCGGGGCGAGGAAGCGGAGGAATGGCGCCAGATTAATTCGTTTGCACAGACACTCTGGTGTTCTGTTGACATACCAGGTCGGTTCTCGCTTTTGGGGGGAATGATGGGTGGGGTTGGGTGGGGTGGGGGGACGCCCGTCACTGCAACAGTAAAGGGGGTCATGGTGATGGTTCGCCTGTGGACACCTGCCCCAGGCTACCTCCCCCGGGGGGGGCTGATGAGAGGGATAAAAGCCCCTTCGCTGCACCCTCTGCTGGGTGTCACGGGGGTGTACACGGGGGTGTACACTCACATACAGTACATCCTCACCCTCATTCACATCATGTGAAGAATATGCGTCATGATGTGTGGAGATCTGAGAAAGCTCTTATGGCAATTTAGCAATGGCACTGTTATTGTATAGGAACTGTATATTTAACTGAGGACTGTTTAATGCTCAGAAGTTTTCACGTCTTTATTGTTCATTCTCTGGTATACTACAGAACACTCTTGAATTATATATCTTTTTTGTATTGAAAAGGTTTTGAGAGACTTCAGAAAATCACACAGAAATAAAATGTAGTTTTTTTTCTGCTCTAATACACTGGAGATACAGTTAAAGAAGTGGATGTATCATAGTTTTATACTGCTGTAATACTTGTTGTCTCTTAGCTGCTGTTACTGGGGTACTTTTTCACATTTAAGCAAGACACTGAACGCTGCCTTCTCTTGCCTTACTAATTTAAAAAATGGAGCTTTGTAAAGTTTGGATGAAAGTTTGGCTGAGAGAAAAAGGGAATAGAAAAAGCCAGGGGGAGAGGAAAGAAAATCTTGAAATAGAAGCGCCCACTAATGAAATGCATTTTGTTTATTATCAGTGTACTTTTAACTGCATATTATGGGAGATTTGTTTCCAAGGCTTTGTTTGTTGCCCAAGTTATTTACTGTTTGAGAAACATTTTAAAAGTGGCAAGTCCGCTCTGCTCTGCTTTCTTCCAGCACAGTTGAAAGACTTTGGTGTCTCCTCTGCCCCGACTGATACATAAAATGCTTCATCACCCGTAGCCCAAATCCCATCTTTATGAATCAAGCGTGTGTGCTGGCCATTTCAGCAGCCCTGCTGAATATTCATAGGGGCACCATCATTGTTTATGTGCTACTCTGTGGGCAAGAGAGGGCAGGCAGTGGGGAGAGAGATAGCGAGGGAGAGACAGAGACAGAGACAGACAGACAAGCAAACAGACAGACAGACAGACAGGCAGGCAGGCAGGCAAGCAGACAGACAGGCAGACAGAGAGGCAGGCAGAGAGACAGAAAAACAGACAGAGAGACAGGCAGACAGACAGACAGACAGGCAGGCAGGCAGACAGACTGACAGAGTAAGTGAGAGACAGACAGACAGACAAGCAGACAGACAGACAGACAGGCAGACAGACAGACAGAGTAAGTGAGAGAGAGAGAGAGAGACAGACAGTGAGAGAGAGGGAGCGGTGTCTGTCATTCTCTGCTTGCCTTTTATTGCCTCCTCCATTCTCCCCCAAACAAGGCGCCCATGAAGCCCAAATCCATCCTCATGCATAAGGCCTCATGCATAACGAGCCAATCACTAGCACAGATGACATTTCAGAATGCCAGCATGTTGCACCGCACTGTGAAAGAGTTGTTGAGGGGGGGTGGTGGACGGGGGGTGGGGTGGGTGTAGTTTTGTCCAATAGGCCAAATCTGTTGTCGCTAATCAAACTGAATGAGCAGCTCATCAAGCTTGTAGGAGGCGCCGGGACTGGAAAAAAATAAAAATAAAATGACGGATCAGCGTAGCACCTGCTGTGCGAAGACGTTGCTGTCTGGTCTGCCTCTGGAAAGACAGTTGGGCCTCAAACAAACTGCTGTCCCACACATGAAGGCACACACACACACACACACACACGTCTTGACAAATAGACTAAAAAAAGCAATACCCTGGACTGTGAAGCTAGTCATTATGGATGCTATAGCTATTAGCCATCTCCATTAGTTCTGACTAGTTACCTCCAGCCTTGTTTTGACAGATGGCACTAAGAGTGTCTGAGCAGAGGTGTGCACACACAAAGACCACTGAGTCATGACACACACACACACACACACACACACACACACACACAGACGGCAGACAATGACGTTTCTCTGGAATGGCATTGACAGCCATCTACTCATTGTGCAGATGTGGAAAATGTCAGGAAGCCTTGGCTATCCTTCTAATGGAAGATTAACGTTTTAAGTGAGTCATCTCGATGCTTTATTGCCTGTTTGTATGAATCACCGGAGATAATGGAGCCTGTCCTCATGTCTTCTGAGTTAACGACTACGCTATCTGATTCTAGAAATGACCAACACATGTCTGCCTGGCATGTGAAAATACATGCTAATTCATATGGAGGAAATCCATCACCTGAGCCTGACAAGCAAGCCAGACATCAAATGTGTGTGGTCTGGCCACGATGGATAGTTCAGGTGTCTTTTAAACTGATTCTGCACGCAATAGGACAGCACAACAACTAATCACAGCAACAAACCTGTTTTCCATAGCACTACACCAGTGCACCACCACAGGCCTGGCGTCATTGTGTTAAGCCCGCCCAGCAACTCTCTACAAAGATAAACCAATGTGATTGGTCAGTCCAGATTTGGAGGGAAAAGCTCCTGAGCTTTAGTGGGTTGCGGCTAAACTGTAAGTCGGGATAGAAATTTCTGCAAGACTATCTATGAACCCAGTATTCATAAGACTCTATTAAGGATTATAATGTATTTATACAGCTTTATAATGATTGACATAAATATTTACAACTATTTATACATGCTCATAACTGCACTGCAAAACATGATCTATTATTAAAACCTACCATGTAGGTTTTTTGCCTTCATTTTGATGGATGATGACATAGTTCCCATTTCCTGATCCACATAAATCTTGGTACAGTTGCCGCTCTCGGGTGATATAGAATAATACACGTACACGTGCACACACCGAGTTTGTGGATCAACAAACAAGCATCAAATAGCGATCTCAAACTTGCAAATTCAAATAGGATATGTCAGTCAACAAGTCAATTACCTTCACCGCACATTTCTGCCATTTGAATGTCTTGATGCTTGACATTGACGGATGACATTTCTGTTAACCCTCAGAAGGAAGACAAGAGGATGGGAAGGGAAAGGTTAGTTTAGAGAGTGTGTGAGAGAGAGACAAAGAGGGTGAGAAAGAAGAGTATATAAAAGTATATACAGTATGTCACAAAGGTGAGTAGATATAACAGAAAAGATAACACTTTTACAATGTAAAATAGGCAGTGTACAGCTTACACCTACTTTACATTGTATCAAAGTGTTATATCTTCAGACTTCTCACATGGAAAGATATAATAAAAAAATGTACAAAAATGTGAGGGGTGTACTCACTTTAGTGACATACTGTAGGTATATAAAATAATCCTGGTTGCTTTTCTGTAGGAAGCGTTGTGACAGTGAGGGATGGGGAGGGCCTTGTTGCCCGCGGCGCCCGAGGTCTCGTGTCAGTCAGTCGTCACACGCCATTCTCCCGCCCCCTCAGTGGCAGCAGCCACACAGCCCTCCCACACACACACACACACACACACACACACACACAGGCCCACAAACATGACACAGAAACCACCTGCCCACGGAACTGCCTTTTGTTGCCAAAGAGAGAGAGCGAGAGTGAGAGGCAGCGAGAGAGAGAGAGAGAAAGAGGAGGAGGAGAGGGAAAACGAGAAAGACAGAGAGCGAACGATTATAATATTCAGTAGTAATCATCTTGAAAGAGAGAGTTGAAAATGAAGCGGAATGAGGAAGAATTAAACCCTGAGAAGCGAGGGTTAGACATGTAAACACTAACACACACACACACAAACACACACACACACACACACACACACACACACACACACACACACACACACACACACACACACACAATGACTTACCTGAGAGAAGAGGACTAACAGAAAGGCAAACATACTTTCCTAATGGAGAATAAGCTTGTTAAGGACAGTCTGCCTGATAGTTTGGACTTCCTTTGTGGAGTCTCACCAGAGTGTGTGTTTCACACTGTATCCTTCTTTAGGAGTCTCTCTTCACACAACCACAAAATTCACACATCTCTTGGTGCATCTGTAGTTTATTAAGAGAAACACACAAACGCATACTTGCACACACAGACACACATACGCACACACAAATGAACACACACACACACGCACACACACACACACACACACACACACACACACACACACAAATGCACATGCAGACAAGTGCACAGGCACACTGATGAATGTCAGCTTTTACATGGCAATAGGATATCACTGATCATTCTCATGTCTTTCTATGAAACTCTCACACTCACACTAGACACTAGGACACAAAAAGCTCAAATATAACATATTTCATTTCAACACATACTGCACATTTGAATGGGTTTGAATTTTTCTGCGAAATATAAAAAAAAAGAACCATCAGGACCGGCTCATGCTGACACGATGCAGCCCGACCAAATGTGATTAGCTAGAAATATCTGACCCACTAAAAAGCAAAAAAGAGGGGAGAAAAAAAACCCCAAATAAAACACAGCTCTTCCCAGCTGTCCTATTGTGGAGTCCCACAAAAAAGGCAGCAGATTCACCTTGTGCTCATAAACTAAAGGCAGAAAATGAAATGAAAGGGAGGAATTGAATTGAATTGAAGAGTGTGCCAAAGGGATTGCATTACATTGGATTAGAGGGAGGCGCGGAGAGAGGGGGGGACGCTTAAGCCTGTGTGAAAATGCTTGCACAATGACACTGTACAAACTGGAGGACTATTCATTAGTCTATCAGCCCCCAGGGCCTCCACATCCGCCTGTGAAAGAGAGAGAGAGAGAGAGAGAGAGAGAGAGAGAGAGAGAAAGAGAGAGAGAGAGAGATGGAGAGAGAGAGAGAGAGAGAGAGATGGGGGGAAAGGAGATGGAGAGAGAGAGAGATGGGGGGTAAAGGAGATGGAGAGAGAGTCTTGTAACAGGGCAGGACAGACAAGAGGTAAGTGGAAAGAAAGAAAAAAAGAATGACAAAACAAAAAAAAGAAAAGTTTTAAAGTGCCATAAGAGGAGGACTGATGGATGGGGGGATAGAAGCAGAGAGAGGAAGAGTGACAGGAATGACATTGACCTGGATCAGAGGCGTAGCGTTCAGTGCGAGCCGGGGATGGAGGGATGGAGGGATGGGGGATGGAGGGATGGAGGGATGGAGGCTTTAAGCCACAGTGTCACTGGGCCGTGGAACCCTGCAATCGGGGGAATTTCCCACATGTAGAGCAGAGCTCTAATCCAGGCTCCCGATTCACTTGAAATATTTGAAAACAGGGCAACCTGAAGCAGTACCCCAGTAATGTGGAAGCCCAACGACCAAAATATTCCTTCTACAGCTGCAAAGAAAAAAGCTTTTCTAGATACAGTGTGTTTTCAAACACATTCTTTTAAAATTGCATTATCTCAAGTAATGCTAATGGAACACGACAAATGGATCAGGCTGAGATTTCGAGAAAGACAAAATTTACATTGGCAGTAATTCAATCGGGTAACGCTTAATGTTGTTAGCGTCATGTGACTCTCTCGAATCTCAGGGGGGCATTTAGACTCAACAGGACCACCCTTCCTATGAGTGTCACTGATCATTACCTCAGGCATGGAATGACTACATGCTAATGGTGTAGCTTTTAATGCATGTTGCTCACTTTAAATTATATGACTGTGTTACCAACAACACAAAAAGGCAGCCTCTCTTTACTGGAATGTGCTAAGTATGTTATTGTGACTTCCTCTCTGCTTCTATTCCCCCATCCATCAGTCCTCCTCTTATGGCACTTTTAAACTTTTCTTCTTTTTTTTGGTTTATTTTTCTTTCTTTCCAATTATCTCTTGTCTGTCCTGTCCTGTTACAAGACTCTCTCTCTGTCTCTTTCTCTCCCCCCCCCCCCTCTCTCTCCTTCCCGCCCTCTGTGTGTGTGTGTGTGTGTGGTGTGAATGGGCAGTGGCTGCCCAGTAGTGAGGGTATCTCTGGCACTGTAAATGAGACAGTATGACACACATTAACGTCCATCCGTGTGAGTGTGTGTGAGTGTGTGTGAGTGTGTGTGAGTGTGCGTGTTTGTGTGTGTGTGTGTGTGTGTGTGTGTGTGTGTGTGGGAAATGGCTGGAGGGAGGCCTTTGGCATGGCCGTGCTGCAGCTGGCTAATTAATGTCTCTGTATTAGAACAGCCACAAACAGATGTCTATGAAAGTCATCATCTGGACTAGTGGACAAAGGTCACTGGGCTTAGTGGGGTAGTATACTGAGTTTGTGTGTGTGTGTGTGTGTGTGTGTGTGTGTGTGTGTGTGTGAGAATTTCAGAGAAAGTCCCAGTGGTTTCCCATTATCTCTTCAATACAGTAATGATATTCTTTTGCAGTCTTGCTATATCATAGATTTTTTCATGAATATATGCATGCTAAAGAAAAGTTCGTCAGAATAATATTATAATTTATGATACTATACTGTAAAATATAAATATTGATTAAAATGCCAATTGTCCAATATGCATGTGCCTATAAACAATAAACTATGCAATGATAAAAAAGTATTTACCATGCTCTTCGAGTATGGGCACTTGTGTGTGTGTGTGTGTGTGTGTGTTTGGAATGCTTGTATGTGTGTGTGCCTGTGTGTGTGTGTGTGTGTGTGTGTGTATGTGTGTGTGTGTGTGTGTGTGTGGGCTATGTGGGCGGATTAAGGGGATTAAGTTCTTTGTATGTGTGTATGTACTTATGTGTGTGTGTGTGTGTGTGTGTGTTCATGTGTATGTGGTGGGGGGTTCTTTTGTTGTGTGTAGCTGTAATTGCCAGTGTGTGTGTATAGGTAAGCAGCAGACAAGTAGGCCCACTTGTCGTATAGAGACCCATAGTCTCTGGAGCCGCCTGCTTAGCGCCCCGCTAAATTAGCTGGCACTGAGCCTCTCAGCACTGGACACGTCTGAAAGACCAAGCTTCCGCTGCGGCTTTGGGACGACTGGCACCCCCATACATATCCTGACTACGGGGGGGGGGGGGGGCTTGCTGGAACCTCCACTATGCGCACGCCCCCCTCCACCAATGCAATGCATGTCAGGAGTTTGAGTGTGAAATAGTGTGTCTCCTATATAAGGTTTGCGATGACAACCACAACAGTGTTACAGCTTTGGAGTCGACGTGTTCTTTCATGTTGGATTAAAACACAAATGACACACTTACCCACATATGGTCATATGTGGTTGTGAAAAAAAAAAAAAAAAAGATGCCGCCATTTTTTGAAGCACTTCAATTAAACTCTATCAGCTGATGATGATGATGGAGGCATCCAAGTGTCGAGGAGGCTTTTTTTCATTTTTCGGCGCGTTTTTGAGTGGGGAGCTTCATTTTTGCAGCCATTGTGCCCCTGATTATTTTAAAACAACGTCTAGAGTGGCACAATTCAGACTCAGTAATTGCAATCAGAGGCTGAGAAAGCGGATTATATTTGTGGCAGTCCCGGAGATGCTCGTGTTTCTTGCTCTTGCTCTGTTTGTCTAAACCACTGCCAAATAGCTTAGCGTCGAAATTAGGCAATTTCTGCCCTCTAAATGAATTACATGCTCTATTTGGGGGAGCGAAATCAAATTAAAACATGCTGGAGTGCGGCAATCACCAAAAGTTGGAGAGCGAAAAATGTACTTGTGTGATGTTACAGTTCAGACATGTATTGTTCTGCTTTATTTACTTCTCTGTCTTGAAGTTGTTCAAAGTTGGCAAAGAGCGAAGTTTGATATTAGGAAACAGACAAAACTGCCCCAACTCTAAGACCCGTGTCTTTAGTATTCTGGAGGTTTGAGCTTACAAGCTCCAACAAGACGTCCAGTTGCTTACAACTTAGCTCTTTTGACTACCATGACCTGGATAAATGAGAATCTTGACAAGCATTTAAAATGATTCATATGCAAAATAAATAAATAAATATATAAAAATGTTATTGTGTTTGAAGAGGACCGTGGTAGGAGACAAAGAGACAGAGAGTTCAAGAACAGTTGACTGTACAGCGAAATTAGACAGCAAGTCCACAGGCGCAAGGTAAAAAGTGTTCAAATGTCAAGTATCAAGGAAGGAAGCCTTGTTGAAACAAATAAGGAAGGGAGCACACACAAGGGCATAATAAATAATACATAGAATACAATGGAGAGGGTACACTGATGAAACAGGTAGCCAAACAAGGGCCACGTCCCACCCACCCACCGGCAGGCAGGCAGGTCCCCTCCAGTGAAGGCAGCCGCGGATGAACTCGATCAGGGGTGAAATGAGCTCTCTCTCTCTCTCTCTCTCTCTCTCTCTTTCTCTCTCTCTATGTCTCTTTCTCTCTCTCTCCATCTGTCTCTGTCTCTTTCTCTCTCCATCTCTCTTTCTCTTACTCTGTCTCTCTTTCTCTCTCTATCTGTCCTTCTCTACCCATTCCCCCTCTCTCTCTCTGCATAGCAGGGGCCAGCAGCACAGGACGAGCACGCACAGCAACAGCTCTCCAGATGACTGGAGTTGACAAAGTCTCCCCAGACAGCCATGAAATAGATTGATAGAGAGAGAGAGAGAGAGAGAGAGAGAGAGAGAGAGAGAGAGAGGAGTGAGAAAAAAGACATATAACAACACAGGGAGAGGGACAGAGAAGAGTGAGAAAAGACATATAACAACACAGGGAGAGGGACAGAGAAGAGGAGTGAGAAAAAGAGATATGACAACAGAGGGAGGTATGAGAAAAACAACAACAGGGGAAGAAAAGAAAAGAAAAGAAAGAGCGCAAGTCAAAGCTGTGGTAGGCCTATTGTTAAGAGGGCAAAGGACTGCAGTGAATGCCCCTTTAACCAACAGGCTCTCGGCAAAGGCTTTTAGCTAAGTGCCACACCAGAAAGGAAGGCAGGGAGAGGTGGGGGTGGAGGGGGAGAGGAAGGAGAGGGGAGAGGAGTGGAGGGGAGGGCAGAGGGAGGAGTGGGGCGAAGAGACAGAGGTGGCAGAGCGGGGAGGTGAGTTGAATGGAGAAATGACTGTCAGTGCACAGTAGGGGTGTGTGTGTGTGTGTGTGTATGGGGGGGCTGTGTTGTGTTCTGAGCAGTGGCCCTCTGTGTGAAAGTGTCTGTTGGCCACTATCAGTGCTCCATTGATCCACCGCACAGTGCAGAGATCAGCCTGCCTCCTCTAGGTGTGTGTGTGTGTGTGTGTGTGTGTATGTGTGTGTGTGTGTGTGTGTGTGTGTGTGTGTGTGTGTGTGTGTGTGTGTGTAAGTGTGTATGTGTGTTTGCGGGTGTGTGTGTGAGAGTGTATGTGTGTTTGTGTGGGGTGGGGAAGGTGGGGGTGGGGGGGGGGGGGGGGGGGGGGGGGGGGGGGGGGGGGGGGGGGTGGGCGGCAGGAGCCACCCCGTAGATGGATGGTAATAGACAGAGGTTGATGGAGGGTCGGAGGCTCCAGCCTCCTCCTCCTCTTCCTCTTTTTTGTCCTCGTCCTCCTTCCCCTCCTCTTCCACCTTTTCCTCCTACTCATCCTCCTCGTCCTCATCCTCGTCCTCCATCGTGGCTGCACATATGGCCCAGTGTTTTCCCGTCCCGCTGATGCCCCCATGGAGGAAGTAAACAGACACCGACACACCCAGAGTAATAGCACTGTGTGACACACCCAGAGTAATAGCTGTCTGCTGCTGCTGCTGATTCCTCCGTCGGTCGGTCTGCTTCCTCCACCACCTGTGCACCGCTACGACTGCAGCTGTGATAAAGAAGGACAACAACAAAGAAAGAGGATGGAGGAGGGGGGGTGAGAAACAGACAGACAGACAGAGAAAGTGAGAGACAGAGTATGTGAGTGAGTGATGGGGAGGGGCAGAGAGAATCTGTATGGGAGAGAGCGATAGAGAGGGAGGGACAGAGAGCAAAAAATATCGCAGAAAAACAGGAATAACGAATGAACGAACGACAAAAAGAACAGAGCAAGCACACTTAACGAGCCTGACTCAACAGTTCAGTCTGAAGAGATGACGCAGCAACTATCACAACAATAGCACATGCTCACAACCCTTTCCACAACATTGAATGTGTTTGCCAGATAACATAATTATGTTAAATATTCTTTCCTTGTGACAAGTGGCAAGCACTCAATATATGTAATTGTATTAACACGTTGTTACCTTAGAAACTAGCAGATAGCTAAGCTAGCCTACATAGTAAGAAACAGTCAGCATTACTATTAACAAGACTGCTGGCTTAGAAATAATAGTAGGTATTTTGACCACTAGTTCACTGACTAAAACAAGATATACTGGACTAGTAAGTAAAATTATTTGGTTTTACACTAAACTAAATGCTACTACTTTGGGTAAGTGTTGCTGTATGCTACGCCATGGATGGCCACCGGGGTAAGGGAAGCTAACGCTATGCTTTGTATCATCCTGTTCTTCCATCAGGGTGTCTCAGTGGCCTTTACGTCTTGCTCAAAATGGACACGCCCTCAAGCGATGATGTATGGCAATGCAAATCCAAGGGGGGTCGGTCAGTGAGCCAAGCTGTGCTGAGCCACACCATTTGTGTTGGAAGAAAAGCAGAGAGAGAGAGAGAGAGAGAGAGAGAGAGAGAGAGAGGGACAGAAAGAGAGAGAGAGAGGGACAGAGAG
>CM059279.1:6009438-6014438 GCA_030347295.1 Setipinna tenuifilis
GCACAGCACAGCACAGCACAACACAACACAGCACAACACAGCAGGCACAGGAGGCACAGGAGGCAGTGTCAGAGAACGCTGGAGAGGAATGCTGGCACTAAATAATCATATTTGGCTGGTTACCATGGAAATACAATTAACTCTGTGCTAAAATTGTCTTTAAAATCTGGCACAGTGAGAGAGAGAAAGAGAGAGAGAGGGAAGGAGGGAGATGTGAGAGAATAAGAGAGACAGCAGGGGAGAGAGAGAGGGAGAGTGTGAGAGATGCAGATAGACAATGAGAGAAAGAGGTAGAAAGAGGGAGTAAGAGACAGAAAAGAGATAGCGAGAGAGAAAGAGATAGAAAAGAGATAGAGAGAGAAAGAGACATAAAGGAGGTAGAGAGAGAAAGTGACAGAACAGATAGAGAGAAAGAGACAGAAAATAGGTAGAGAGAGAGAGAGGAAGATAGAAAAGGGATATCAAAAGAAAGAGACAGGAAAGAAATAGAGAAGGAATGAGAGCAAGAGAGTATGCAATGAATACGATATAGCAACATTATTTTTGGAAGTATGGCGTTTAAAAAAAAAAACAAAGGCTGAAAGGGAGAGGATTAGTTCTGATGACAGGCTCATACACCCTTGACTTCAGATGACTGAATGCTCTGTGATATGTGTTTATTTCCCCACACCTCGGCTACCTACTATTGTTTGTGTGGTTTGTGGTTTGCTTCAGAGGGAAACAAATAAGTGCATCGCTCCAAATACAGCAATCTCCTGCAATACAGAACTGAAACAACTCTAGTAGGAAATCAAACCCATAGTCGTGGAATGCAATACACAAAGAGGGATTAACCATCTGTGTGTGTGTGTGTGTGTGTGTGTGTGTGTGTGTGTGTGTGTGTGAGGGAGAGAGAGAAGTCTTTGTGATCACAAAATTTAAGAAGGTACAATGCAGCAGTTTCCAAAATAAATTGTTCTTTATCACAATAAATCTGTAACTGTCATCCAAATCACCATCACGTTTTACTGTCTGTATATGTCTGTAACATCTATGACATCTATAACATATAAAGTCATTTATTACATATTTATTACCTACTATGGCATCTATAACATATAGAGAATGATGTATTACATATACATTGCTTATTATAACATCTATAACACTATAGAGAGTGATTTATTAATTCCAGCGTGACACCTGAGATATGGTGTCCCCGTGCGTGGTCCACTGGCCCCTTAGTCAGTGCGATGCGATGCGATAAGATATATCTGAGAGCCTGGCACCGTGTCAGGCTGCCCGCTTTCATCAACGCTCCTTGGGGCCGGGGACTGGCCGATGCTGCACCTGTTTCAAACGGAGTAATAGCAATAAAACTCACTGGAGTGTGGCAGTCAGGTCTGTGAATGAATCTCAAACAGGACCCCAGTCAAAGTGAAGAAAATGTGTGTATGTCCGTGTGTGGGTGCGTGTGCGTGTGTGTGTGTGTGTGTGTGTGTGTGTGTTTGGGTGAGTGTGTTTCTGTTTGTCAGAGAAAGAGAGGGAGAGAGAAGGGGGTGTGTGGGGGGTGTTGGGGTGGTGGAGGGGGGAGTGCGAGAGGGAGAGAAGATGAGCCTGTGTTTGTGTGGTATGTGCACGTTCATGTGTGTGAGCGTGTGCGTGTGTGTGAGCATGTATGTGTGCATGTGTGTGTGTGTGTGTGTACGTGCGTGCATGTGTGTGTGTGTGTGTATGTGTGTGTGTTGGTACACTCTTGCCTCTCTCTTTGAGCTGATTGGATTTTGCCAACCTGTCCTTGCTGTGCATATTAATTTGGAGGAAAGGCGACCCACTGAGCTCCAGATCACATGGCGAGCCTCGTCCTTCTGGGAGAGAGGGAGCGAGGGAGAGAGAGAGAAAGAGCGAGAGGGAGAGAGGGAGAGACAGAGGGAGAGACAGAGAAGCGGAGGCATGAGTGGAGTGGGTGGGGGAGAGAGAGAAAGAGAGAGGGAGAGAGAGGTAGGGAGAGGGAGAGAGAGAGAGAGAGAGAGAGGGAGGGGGAGAGACAGAGGCAGAGAGAGAGAGATAGAGAGGGAGAGAGAGGGAGGGCGAGAGAGCGAGAGACAGAGAGAGAGAGGAAAAGAGAGAGAGAAGCGGAGGGATGAGGGGGAGAGATACAGAGAGAGAGGGAGAGAGAGGGAGAGAGAGAGAGAGAGAGAGAAGCGGAGGGATGAGTGGAGTGGGTGGGGGTGGGATACAGGGGGGGATACAGGGGGGGGAGGGAGAGAGGGAGAGAGAAAGAGAGAGAGAGAGGGAGAGAGAAACAGAAGCGGAGGGATGAGTGGAGTGGGTGGGGGAGAGGGAGAGAGAGAGAGAGAAGGAGAGAGAGAGAGAGAGAGAAGCGGAGGGATGAGAGGAGTGGGTGGGGGAGAGGGAGAGAGAGAGAGAGAGAGAGAAGCGGAGGGATGAATGGAGTGGGTGGGGGAGAGAGAGAGGGAGAGAGAGAGAGGGAGAGAGAGAGGGAGAGAGAAAAGCGGAGGGATGAGAGGAGTGGGTGGGGGAGAAAGAGAGGGAGAGAGAGAGAGAGAGAGAGAGAGAGAGAGAGAAGCGGAGGGATGAGTGGAGTGGGTGGGGGAGGATATTTTCTCTCCTCGTGTGGAGCCTGCAGATGTCACTGCTGCACCGTTCTGCCCCACACAGGCAGAGTAACCATGGCGATAACCATGAGAACATCGGGACTGGCAAACACGCCTTTAAAGTTGCCATAGCACTCAGTCAGACATGGTGTTGGTGTGAAAGTGATAGTGATGCTTTTTATGTACTTTCTTATTAGGAAGAAACAAGAAGATTTAGTCACAAGACAAGAGAGGGCTTAAAAAAAACAATTTCCAGTCGAACAAAGTCCAGTTTTGACAAAGTATGTAGTTACTGCCTTTTGGCTTTGAAGGGGTGAGAGAACATACGGGTGAGAAAGTGTGGGCTGGACAAGGAGGGGTTAAACCCCCATAATGCCTTCTCACCATTCCCACTGCACTTGAATTTGGTTGGCGAAGTCTCAGAGGGCATGTGTTCAGGATGGGGGTTCAGAAGTACTGTACAAAACGAACAGGGACCTCTGCTACAGAAACCCTTTTGCCCAGACTCACCATGCCGAAGAGTCAGGGCGTCTTTTCCTTGTTGAAGAAAGCCATCGGTGCAGTTCTGGAGTTCTGGAGTTTGATCCAGAACTAAGGCCAAGTACCTGCACACAAAACAAATCTAATTTCAGCAGCTGGACCTTGAAGTGTTGAGCGTTTTTCTTTTTTAGCAGAACACTTTTTGTTGTCTCCCCCGAGAGCTCCCTGACTAGCCCTAGATTAAACAGCGAGCACGTCCAGACTGCCGCAGAGGTCATGCAACATATGCCGAGAACAAGATAGGAGTCCTAGGAGACAAAATGCCTCGCATAGGCTTTGGGTTTGTGGACATGACACACATAACAGAACACCAGGAGGGCATTATCCAGCTTTAGAAAGCGTTTCTGTTAGCCATTCCCTTCCATTGGAACCCCCCCCCCCCCCCCCCCACACACACACACAAACACACACACACACACAAATATAACAGAAAACGAGGAAAGCATTATCCAGCTTTATAATGCTTTTCTGTTAGCCATTCACTTCTATTGGAACTTGCCCCCCCCACCGCCGCCCAACCCATATGTTTTGCCTACTGGTACAGGCATTCAATCTGCGACTCGTTGATCGCAAGACTAACTCCCTAGCCATTAAGCAGTGTAATTGTCTTGATATATTTTCTGCTAAATAATAAAAAGACCATTTCTCTATTTCTATTTCTATCTATATAATATTCTCTCATCTGAGTTCCTGAGCACGCGTGCACCATGACCACTTTGTGAAGCATATGTTTAAACACCGTGAGTTGGAAAACCAGAGTCTAAGAAAAAAAAAAAACATCATGTAGCTTTTTCGATGCCACTGCAGGCTTAGCTTAGCTTGTGTGTGTGTCTGTGTGCTGTGTTCTGAGGAAGAATCCCAATGACAGCCATGCGTGTGTGGCTCCTGAAGCCAGCGTCACAGTGCTGCTGGGCCTTTCTCTGCCGCCGTGAGCGTGAGTCGGCAGGTTGTTTTCTTTCGTCCCTAATACCCGACTCCCGCTGGCCTGAGCACATGTCTGCGTGCCTTATCCTTCTCACTTGCTCCGCGAGGGAGCCACAGCACAATCAGACGCGCTGCTGCTGCTGCTGGGGGAGAAGAAAGATGAGGGAGGGACACAGGAGGAGGAGGAGTGAGAGGAAAAATGAAAACATAAATGTCAGCCAGTGGCCACAATGTGAGAGAGAAGAAGAGAGAGGGAGAGAGAGAGAGAGAGAGAGAGAGAGAGAGAGAGAGAGAGAGAGAGAGATAGTGGCTACAGTAAAAGAAAGAGAAATAAAGAAAGAGGGAGAGAGAGAGAGAGACAGACAGAGAGAGAGAAAGATATAGAGAGAGACAGTGGCCACAGTGAATGAAAGAGAAAGAGAGACAGAGAGAGAAGTCATGGCCACAGAAAAAGAAAGAGGAATAAAGACAGAGGGAGAGAAAAATAGAAAGAGAGGAAGATAGAGAGAGAGAGAGAGACTGGGAGAGAGACTTGGAGAGAGAGGCCATGGCCACAGGAAAAGAAAGAGAAATAAAGACAGAGGGAAAGAGAGAGAGAGAAAGAAAGATAGGGGGAAAGAGAGAGAGACAAAGAGACTGGGAGAGAGGGGACCTGGGTATAGTGGGTCAGTAAGGAGATGATGAATGTGACTCTGTCAAAGGGGTGGAGGAAGCCACCATGCAGAAGCGGACAGACCAGGTGCTCTGTGAGTTGTGTGTGTGTGTGTGTGTGTGAGTGTGTGTTTGTAGTGTGTGTGTGTGTGTGTGTGTGTGTGTGTGTGGGTGTGTGTGTGTGAGTGTGTGTGTGTGTGTCCGTGAGTCTGTGTGTGTGTGTGTGTGTATGTGGTGTGTGTGTGTGTGTGTGTGTGTGTGTGTGTGTGTGTGTGTGTGAGCTCATTG
>CM059279.1:6019438-6024438 GCA_030347295.1 Setipinna tenuifilis
ATTCATGGTGAAGATGCCA
Organism: Setipinna tenuifilis; assembly: GCA_030347295.1. Taxonomy (NCBI): domain Eukaryota; kingdom Metazoa; phylum Chordata; class Actinopteri; order Clupeiformes; family Engraulidae; genus Setipinna; species Setipinna tenuifilis. The sequence goes on from CM059279.1 coordinate 6,019,458, forward strand.
AACAGAAAGTGAGGTCATACAACAGGAGGGAGTTGACATATGCCAAACAACCTTGATAGACACACTTGCTAGAGGGAACTGTTATAGGAAAAATTGTACAGGTCATGTTACAGTCAAATGCTTGGCCCCCTCATTGCTGCTTGCAGCTATATTCTTTCAAAGCATTTTCCCAAGGTGGCCAGTAGCTACACTCATTAAAACACTACTCTCATCATAACACCACACAACGGAGCTTTGTATTATACTGACATGGCCGCTTTGGGCACAAGCACATGATCTTCTGAACAGCCCAGTGTAAAAAAAAATTGCATATTTGCCAAAGACAAAGAGAAAGAGAGCACATTGTTTGGTGCTTATAGAAAAGTATTTCGGAAATAAACCATTCAACCTTTCCACAGAAGAACATAGACTAGTTCATTACAATGTATTTGTGGTGCCCATATGTATAAATTAAACAATAAATCCAATTTGGAATGACATCCATTTTATTTTCTCTCCCCCCACTATATGTGGCGATAACACTAATCTTAAAATACCTGTGGCCCTCCTCCTGACATGACTTACGTTTACAGGCTTTATGTGGAACTTCATTAATTTCCGTGGGTAAACCATTTCTGTTTATGGGGGCCATCAAACATGTGGACGGCCGCTGTGCAGATTAGGTTGGGGGGGGGGTCATTCCAGTAAAGAGCTCCTTGGTGCTAATGAGAGATATGACACCACTGCTGGTGCTCCAGTTAGAGTCCAAGTCAAGAGAGCGCTCACAGAGACGGAGACATTTTGCTGTAGTGGATTACGGAAGACATTTTATTGCCAATTCATTTTCACTCACCAGGGAAAGTAATGTGCCATGAAATATATAGTTAAAACTATCATCAGGTGTCTCTGTTAAACAGGGATGAGTCTCTCTCTTACTCTCTCTCTCTCTCTCTCTCTCTCATCTTTTATTTTTGCTATTCTGTGCTTTCTGGTTCAGTGTACATGACTAAGTCTTCATTAATTGTCCATGTCTGTCAGGCAGTAGAACAATTGCATGTTCCTATTATAACACCTCTGTATGTATTCAGATGATGTCTCAACATGTCTGGCTCATATTCCTTGCTCGTGATTTGTCTGCACTGCAGTAAATATGATAAGAAAAAGACAAGTCCCAACAAGTATGTCAAAATCACGTTTAATATTACAATACTTTCTCTCATCAGAGGATCTCATGGGTGGGAATGGTAAACAACACAATATCAAGCAGACTTCGCAGGATATTATAATTTTGTTTCTTGAGGTTTGGTTCTAGTATGCGGTGCATCTATTTCCAGAAAGCCAATATGTAAAAAAAAAAAAAACCAAAGAAATCTTTATAGACTCATAGAAAAACACATAAAGCGAGATTTAAAATCTTATATGCCCTAATACTTTCTTTTGTTTCTCAAGCACCATGTCTGATCCCTGGTAATATTTCCAGATTAAATCTATCCTTTATTGAAGTTCTACTCCCTCTCTCTCCCTCCCTCCCTTCCTCCTCTCTCAAACTACCTTGTGTTGCACAGTCGTCCTCTGCAGTGTGATGTCGTCCTCCCCTCCGCTCTCTCCCCTTGCGAACTTCCTGTTCCCTCCATCTTTTGTCTGTCCTTCCATCTCCTCTGTTCTCTGTGTCTCCCCACTCTCTCTCTCTCCGTCCGTCCCCTCTGTGTGTTGTTGTCTCCCTCCATCAATCTCACATGCTCAGTTCAAGCAGTTCAAGCCTAACCCATGCACAGTGTGACTACAAACAGATAAAAATAAGATTTCCCTCTTTGTCAAGGGTAGCGGTAAACGAAAAAAAAAACACAAAAAAAAAAACGTTATTAGCTGGCACTAAGTCTGACAAGACGGATTTACCATAAGAGATGCCGGTGTTGCCCTCACACCTGGTGTCAGTATCACTATCAGCGCTGTGACTTATGGCCATTATTTTTGATAAGTCACTGAAGCAGGCAGTGGCTCCGGTTGCCAAGTATTAATCTTTCTCCAGTCTGTTGGGACAGCCCCCCCCAAAAAAAAAACACCACATCTAATTTCCTGGCTCCAGATGGTGTTTTTCAGTAGTGCTGCCATGCTGAAGAGGAGTCTTGGGCATTTACAAATGGCTGCCAGCGGATCAGTTTTATCTGTAGGACGCCAGTCATCTGGGGCATGTCGAGGTAACAACATGGCAAACGACACAATCTCTCACTTCCTCTTTGGTTTCTCCATTACCCCAAGATGACCTCCGCCTTTACGGGCTTCGCCATCCATCTGTGTGGAGAGGGAGAAAGAGAGAGAGAGAGAGAGAGGGAGAGAGGGAGAGAGAGAGGGAGAGAGAGAGAGAAAGGGAGAGAGAGAGGGAGAGAGAGAGAGATAGTGTGTGTGTGTGTGTGTGTGTGTGTCTGTGTGCATGTGTGTGACTGCCGCTAATGATAGCTAATGGAGATACGAAGCTTCTGCTATACGCTCACAGACATTAATGCCTCTTTTGGTTCACCAGTTTGGCTCGTCAGTGTCAAAACCCCTCTGTTAAGCTCTAAATCAGACCTTGTGTGTGTGTGTGTGTCCTTGTGTCTTTGTGTGTGTGCTTGTATGTGTGTGTAGGTATAGTTGTGTTTGTGTGCATGCCTGTGCATCTGTGTGTGTGTGTGTGTGTGTGTGTGGTTGTTTTTGTGTGTATGCCTGTGCGTCTCAGTGTGTGTGTGTATGTGTGTGTGTGTGTGTGTGCTTATATGTGTGTATGTATGTGTGGTTGTGTTTGTGTGCTTGCCTGTGCGTCTCAGTGTGTGTGTGTGTGTGTGCGTGTGCATGTCTTTGTGTGTGTGCTTGTATGTGTGTGTGTGTCTGTATGTGTGGTTGTGTTTGTGTGCATGCCTGTGTGTCTCAGTGTGTGTGTGTGTGCATGTGTGCATGCTTTCTTGCTGAGGGATAAGAGCTGTGTGTTTCCATCCCTCTCTCCCATCTCCCTCCTCCACTCCACTCGTCGTCTGTGTAGCAGGCATGTGATGGAGAGTTGGAGAGTGAGGGCCGTGTGTGTGTGTGTGTGTGTGTGTGTGTGTGTCTCCCTCCTCCACTCCGCTCGTCTGTGCTCAGCGTCTGTGTAGCAGTCATGTGATGGAGAGTTGGAGAGTGAGGGCCGTGTGTGTGGTTGTGTTTGTGTACATGCCTGTGTGTCTCAGTGTGTGTGTGTGTGTGTGTGCGTGTGTGTGTGTCCCTCCTCCGCTCGTCTGTGTGGCAGACATGTGATGGAGAGCTGGAGAGTGAGGGCCGTGGTGCCACACACACACACACACATTACGGGAGAGTGGCCCTGCTTAATTAACTCTACTGGCTTCCTTAAGCGCGACAACCTCGCCGTCGACGCCGTCCGCTCTCCACGCTCCCCCGGAACCAGACCCTGCTGCCGCCCGTGTCCCCCCCCCCCCCCCCCCCCTCTCCTCGCCTCTCCTCTCTCGTCACGCTCCGCCCGCCTCCCGTCTTCCGCCTCCCGCTCCAGCTTCAGCCTGCCAACTCTCCTCCGTCTTTTGTTTTTTTTGTGCTTCTTTTAGGTTTTTATTTTGTTTTGGTTTTTTTTTTGTTTCTTGTTTCTTTTTGTCTTGTTTTTTTTTTCTTCTTCGACTTTCTCGCTCCTGCTTTTAATTTCTCTCCCGGCTGCCTATGTCTTTGTTATGAGTGCCTTTAATCGGCTTTTCTAGTTGGGGCTGTTGGGCGCGGGCGCGGGCGCTTGTGTGCTTGTGTTAGTTTCCTCGGCGGAGTGCCGGTGGATTATAGCCTGACGGAGAGAGAGAGAGGCACGCACACACACACGCTCCCCTCCCAATTCCACCCCTCGCCCCCCTCCCAATTCCACCCCTCACTAACGCATTGTTGATTTCTTATTTATTTATTTATTTTTGGTTGTTTGTTTGTTTACATTTTTTCCCTGTCTGTGTGTCTCTCACACACACACAGACACACAGACACACACACACAGACACAGACACACACACACACACACACTTGCATTGGCTCTCGTTCACCCATGCACTGATCCTCTGGAACAATTCGTTGACAATCCTGTTACGCTAACAGTCGTGCCAGAGCAGTTCAAAGGACACTATAGCCACTCTGATAGCCCGCCAAGGTCTGGCGAGTCAAGTGGTTGGGCGATTGAGAGCTGGTGGGCACACACACACACACACACACACACACACACACACACACACACACACACACACACACACACGCACACACACACACACACACACACACACACACAGCAAAGGGCACAGAGGCCCTCAGCAATCCGTCTTGTATATTGCATTCCAAGCCTGCCTGATGTCCCTGGGCAAACACACACAGTGAAGCTCCGGTGGTGCCCCCCCCCCACACACACACACACACACTGGCTGGATGTATGTTCCCCAGTATGATTATCAGATGTGGTTAAGAGCTGGCTGATTTAATAAGCCTGGAGTGATGAGCATCTGATTGGTGTTGCCCTTGCACCCGGCGTCTCTGCATCTCAGAGGGAGATGTCTGCGCTGATTACACTCTTGTGGGTGTGAATGCTTAAAAAGGCCCCCTGGCACTAATCAGGTGGCGTGTGGTACATTGTTTAGAAAAGACTCCCAAGCAGACAGACGATAAGCTCATCTAATCATTCAACAGTCTGACAGGAAATTAAATAAATGAATTGGACGGAGGAGATGAGATCCACCAAAACATGGGGAAGGGCCAGTAAACAGGTCTTTAGCTCACTGGGATGTCAGACCCCTGAAGGTTATGATCACAGCTGGTCCATTCAGGTGCGAGCTGGTCTTTCTGAACCCGCCATTTTGATGTGAAGCAGCAATCTTATACATGTTTTGCTCTGTTAATTGAGGTCGTTCTCATATTATGACGGGAGGATATGTGATGGTACAGTACATGGTGGAGTATGTAAATGGTTAGGATAACATTATATTCATATGTACTGTATGGCAGGAGGGGTATACTACCA
>CM059279.1:6029438-6039438 GCA_030347295.1 Setipinna tenuifilis
GTTGAAAGGATGAAGGCAGGCCCCCTCTCTCAGCCCTTCAGCAGAGCCTCTCAGTCTCTTTGATGTGGGGAGGGTTGGGGGGGGGGGGGGGTGCGTCCCATACTCACCTCTGCTGAGACGCTAAAATCCACAGCAGCTTTAGAGTGTTAGTTAACACAGGAGAACCCTATCTGCACCCCCTCTCTGCCCCCCCCCATCAGTCCTCCACACACACACACACACACACACATACACACACACACAGGCCTGATCTCTCGCCAACATCAAAGGCTCCGGTGTCTTACACACCTGAAACACTCTGAAACAGCCCGCCTGCCAGTGACCAGTTAGGATTACCGTCATTACACACTCACTTCCTGACTCTTCACTTTCTTTCTTTCTTTCCCTTCTTTTTTTTTTCTTTCTTTCTTTCTCTTTCTTTCTACACTCACTTCCTGACTCTTCAATTTCTTTCTTTCTTTCCCCTTTTTCTTTTTCTTTCTTTCTTTCTTTCTTTCTTTTTTTCTTTCTTTCTTTCATGTCTGTTTATCTTTCTTTCTTTCTTTCGTTCTCTTCAATTTCGTTCTTTCTTTCCCATTCTTTCTTTCTTTTTTTCTTCCTTCCTTTCTTTCTGTCTTTCTTTCCTTTTTTCTTCAGTTATCTATGATGCCATCCCAGTCTCTTCTTGTGGTTAGTTAAATTAGAAATGTAATTTATCTTAGGGCATTATAGGCTGGATGCTTCAGCACTAAGCAGATGGGAATGGATGAGACTGTTGAGAGGTCCTATATGACAAATGGGGTCAGGTGATCGTGACATCAGGCATTTAGAAAAAAATAATAAAAAATAAAAAAAGGCTTGAGGACTGAACTGTCTTGTGAATTGTCTTTCATCTGGTCAGATTCATCTGCATTGTCTGTCCTCGCCCAGAATTAGACCGCTGGACCTGTGCCAGCATCAGCAATGCAGAGTGGCAGAGTGGAGCTGGAGGGCGTCCAGATAGGAGGTGTGTGTGTGTGTGCGTGTGCGTGTGTGTGTGTGTGTGTGTGTGCGCGTGCGTGCATGCGTGTGTGTGTGTGTGTGTGTGTGTGTGTGTGTGTCCAGATAGGAGGGCTAAAAAAGCTATTGGGGGAGTATACTAACTACTATATACTATATATAAGTATACTATATAACAGCAATTGGGGGAGTATACTAACAGAGGGCCAAACGCCATTTTAAAGGGAGATGGAGTGTGTGTGTGTGTTTATGTGTGTGCGTGTGTGTGTGTGTGTGTGTGTGTCTGCTGGTGTGTGTGTGTGTGTGTGTGTACGTGTGTGTGTGTGTGTGTGTGAATGTGCATGTGCGTGTGCTTGTGTCTGTGTTTGTGTATGTCTGTGTGTCTGTGTGTAAGTGTGTTATTATGTTTACATGTATGTTAGTCTGTGTGTGTGTGTGTGTGTGTGTGTGTGTGTGTGTGTTGGGGGATAGAAGTGGACTATTACACTTTTTTACACAGACCAACCAAAAGATGAGAATATCATCATCTTCCCTCTCTGTCACGGCTGAGCAGTTTTATAGACCGAGAATTAGACAGCATTTCCACTGACAACCTACTGGACTGCAGCTGAAAGCTATCAAGAGCTCCAGCAATCTCAGTTGATGTAGCTTTTCTGAAACGGAAGGAGATATAAGTGCAACCCCACTGTCGAGTTTTGTCAGAAAAGGAGTATATTCAAAAGTTACAGTGCCATCAATTACCGCTCTAGCTTCTTGATGAATCCTTCCTCAGTTCCTCTCACAAACAACAGCTTAGCATTTTGTCCTTTTTTATTATTCTAATTTGATTTTTTTCACCCTTTCTTCATCTCCCTTAACAATGGAATTCTCTTTTCTGATTGGCTGATGAGGTGGGAATTCACTTTGTACAACTGTCTACTTTTGAAGTAGATCTCAAAACATTAAGTCATTATTCAATATCAAAGCGCTTAGAAATGGTAACCATGACAACAATAGTAGCCAAATTAGCAGTTAAATTACTAGTTCACGCTCTAATTTTTATAATGGGTGCTATAAAGTTGCAAATCAACCATTTATTTATATCATGAGTACAAACGGTAGATAAAAGGGATAACGGCCTTCGAGGTGACCAGTTCCATGGAAATAATGGCTTGGCGGAGGCAACTCCACTCACTATTATTATTATTATACAGACCTCAGAAATGATGCTGTGATTACCACAAACATCTGTTCTGGTTGATGTAGGCCTACTATCTTTTTTGGCCAATCACTGGTACAGAACTGGTATGTTATCTGCTTTGTCTGTTATTGCATCATATCCAAATGGCAGAGACATTTTAACTGGATGCTTTATAAAAGCACTTGACCTTGTTCTGGGCTGGGGATGGTGGCTGAATGTTGAAAGCATCGCTAACTCAAGAGGGTGGTGGTCCATATTGTAAAAGGGAACCCAACAAATAACCCAATGAGATGTTTAAAAGGTAGCCCAGACTGTAGATATTACATTACATTTAGCAGACGCTTTTATCCAAAGTGACTTACAAAAGGAGGACATAAGCTGACAGAGGTGTAGGGGAACATAGAGTAAGTAGACTACCTTTATACATACAGCGAGATGCATGTGCCTAAGTAACTTTCCCAGAGCAGGAACACTACAGACACACATACTTCCCACATGGGGAACAGAGTAAGAGAGAGTTGGTTTAGTGATTGTTAGTTTTTCACTAAACCAATGTAGCCTAATTTTTAGGTTTAAAAAAGTTTAAAAAGCTCACAAGCTTACAAGTTATGCTGAAGCTAAACTTCTTTTTCAGTAGTTAGTCGTGCAAATATAGCACAGCTACTGTAGATAGAGCTACTGTATGCTAACGCTAAAGCTAAAGCTGAGCACATTTTAGATTGCTTTTAGAGGAGTCTAAATGCAGCCATTGTGTTCTGGCTTGAATCACCATTTCCAGAAATAAATCCACGCTGGCAAAATGCAGGCTGCGGCACTATCATTTCTTCTGTTGGCCAGAGAGTTGATTCTGCAACTGTATTTTATGAAGAGCTTTTACTTCTTACAGTAGGTGCAAGAGTGAACTGAACTGGCTGTTCAGCTATCACGCCATGCTATCTTTCATACTCTCTTTCCCCTTAGTCACTGACACACACACCATGCTATCTTTCATACTGTCTTTCCCCTCAGTCACTGACACACCAGTCAAGAGCCTATAGTACACTGTATTTTTTTTTCCTCATGGAATTAGTTAGACAGGTCAGTGTTTTGCCAGGAACGTTTCAGGTTATAATGAATTGTGTTTTTGTGCACTGTTATGACTGTGTTCAAGTGGATAATTTAAAATGTAAAGTTGCTCCAGTCTCACACTGTTTTCACTCTTGACCTCCTGCCAGTGGATGCACAAACACACATTTGTCCTCATATTCATGCTGGCAAGAGAGACTGGCCCTTCCAACCAATACGCTTGGGTATAATTCAGAACTGTTAACTGTTCTTTTTGTACCTATTTTCCCCCTCTCTCTCCATCCCCTGCTCATTATTCTCTGTCATTCTCTCTTTCTTTCTCTCTCACTCTATCTCTCTTTCTCTTTTCGCTCTCTTATTTTCTGTTTTTTTTCTTCTCTTATTTTCTGTTTTTTTTCTCACTTTCTTTCTTTCTTTCTTTCTTTCTTTCTTTCTTTCTTTCTCTCTCTCCCTCTCTCTCTCTCTCTCTGTGCCCCCCCCCCCTCTCTCCCTCCCTCCTGTCTCTAGCGTTTTCTCCTTGGAGTTGATGTTGCATTGGCAGGGGTTTTGACTTGCCTTGCCATGACACAATCTGCACCGCAATCTGTTCATCAGGTTCTGGGCTGAAGGAAGGAAAGCGCTGGCTGGTAAAGACCTAACTGCCTCTGATGTGCGGGAGCACCAGAGGACCCCCACCCCTCTCCCCTCCCCTCCCCTCGCACCCCTCCCAGCGCGCCTCCCTGTGCTCTGAGGAGCGGAATGTCACCATCTGCTCTTAATTCCGAATGGAACTCCACACCCCCCCCCCACCCCACCCCACCCCACCACCACCACCACCCTACCACCACCACCACCCTGATCTCCGACTGATCACGTGCTCCGTGACACTAATATTAATACCTGTTTACTATATCAGACATCCATTCTAATTGATCCAGCGCCGCAATCATGTAGCTGTGAATGCCCACGTAGAGTATGTCTGTGTCTGTGTAATGGTGTCCTATAAAATGAGCCCGACCGATTCATAACACAAAGGGGACACAGCCTCCCTGTGTACCCCCACCCCCCCCGGTGCTGTTACTGCTAAAAATAAGGCCCGGGAACACTCTCCAGCAAGGCCTGCTACTTGCTCTTGTTGTGTCATTAACGTATTAAGATATGGAGGAGAAGAAACAGAGAGAACAGTACCAGGACACTTTCGCTGTCTCGTAAAAAGACATTGTTTATTAAGACAGCGCCGAAAACGTTTTTGCACTAATCGATTTGCGGCAACTTTCCAAGCGCTCTGTTCTGAAGGATATTTTCGGCTATTATATTGACACCTGCTGAGCTAAACACATTATGTGCGCTCTATTATACACATACAAATCACACATACACACACACACACACACACACACACACACACACACACACACACATACACACACACACACATAGACCTCAACATAATGTCTCAAAAGACTACTTGTAGAAATTATTCAAGCAGGAGCTATAGAAGGAACTGCACACACAACTAAATACGTATATAATAATAATAATAAGAAGAAGAAGAAGAAGAAGAAGAAGAAAAGTATTTTGGAAGTAATGTAGGTAAAGTAGTAGACAGTAGTTGGCCAATTTTAGCTTTGTCCTGCTCTTCAGAGCTCTGTCTCTACTCATTGCCTCGGAGGTGGCCGAGGGTCTCAAAAGCAGAAATTGAGCCACGGTGTTGTAATAACATGGCAGTAATAATAATATGTTTCATCACTTATCCAATTACTTGCATTAGAAAAGTGAATCCGGCAGTTCATTAAAGAAGAGGCCCTTCTGGCCTGAGGTTAAACAATGGCAAATTACATTCTCCTCCAGTCACACGGAGGGAGGGACCTTACGTAGACATGTTTGGCCCAACTCATGTCTCTCCTGAAATTATCACGGCACATACAATTACCCTTCAGCTCTGCGGGAGCAGGGGATGGTCTCTCACACAGGACTTCCTAGTGTGGGTCTTAATCAAGGCTATTTCATTTCACGACCCCTCTAACTACACAGCCCATGTTAAACTGAAACGCCCCTCTCAGGAGATACGTATACTGGAATCATGGCAGTTTGAGGAGTCATCAGTGAGAAAAAAATCAATTTTACACTGTCAGGTTTTCTGTTTTTTTTTTTTCTTTTTTTCTGGTGTCTTAGTACCCCCCTGGAGAGTCCTAATTGCAAATGAAAGGTTGCACAATGTTTTATCTCTTTAATAGCTGTCTTTTATTTCCACTCAGAGAATAAAAACCCCTAAATTTCCACATCCTTCGGCCTACAAGAGGCTCTCTTTCATCAGGAGGCTGTTGGAGAGGGCGGGAATGGAACCTGACCTTGAATCTTTCCTCGTCTTCTTTCCTTGTTTCTTCCTCCATGTCCTCTTCACAGTCATCTTCTGCCCCCTGCTCTGTTGGGTTTATTCACATCCAATTAAAGCCTTTTGATAACACTTTTTATGAACGCAGTATTCATCCTAGACCCTATAAACACATTCATAAAGGGTTATAATGTGTTTAGAAAGCTTTATAATGATTGATATAAGTATTCACACAACAGCTATTTATACATCCTCATGACTTCACTCGTAAAGCATTATAATGCTATGTTATAAGCCTTTACAACTTTAAGTGACACAGCGATGACCGCGATGAGATAAAAAAAAGGGTCAAAGAAGGTTTATAATGCATTGTGTCATTTAAGGGTGGGGAGTGGGGGGTGGGTTATCACAGAATTACACCCAGTTACCTATCAGGTATGTTTCAGCTTTATGCACCAATCAGGTCTGAACAGAAGATCACAGCAGAAAAATCTGTTGCTACAACCTGCTGTCAGAACAAAATGTGGCAAAGCAGCTTTCAGCTGTTTCAACAGTTCAGCTTTGGAACCAACTTCCTTCCAGAAGACATCAAATATGCTCCTACTGTTGGCAATTTCAAATTTAGACTTAAGACTTAACCTGTTCTCAGATGCTTTCTGCTAATGATTTACTTTTAATTGCTATGATAGCTATGAAATATGTCTTTTATTTTCCTTATACTTATTTTACTTTTATTCTTCTTTTCTTATTCACTTACACTTGTTTAATCTTTGATGCTGTTACATTTTGTTCTTTGCTTTTATTTTTTGCTAAGCACATTGAACTGCCTCTGTGTGTGAAATGCCCCTATACAAATAAAAAATAACCTCCTCCCACCTCGCCTCCCCTCGCCTCTCCTCGCCTCGCAATAAAAGTATATCCCATTTGTAAACACATGAAAGCACCGCGGGCCATCGCTACGACAATACTTAAAAACACCCCTTTTTTACTTTTCACCGTGGTCCTCTGAAATAAATCCCTTTTAGCCTTGAACTTTTATAAAGTCACCGTGGGAACCTCCAGGGCCAGCTCCACTGCTGCTTTATAAGAGGCACAGGGAGCCCTGCAGAGCTTCAGAGGAACAAATTAGAAGTGGCACTAAAGGACTTGAAGTAACTTACCTCAAGTTAATGTTTTTTTTTGTGTGACTTTATTGGGAAACTTAAAATAAAAAAAAATGTTCAATGAATGAATGAGCTGGAATATAAAATATAAAAATGCAATTTTCCAGGTTGTGCTGCCCTCAAACGCCTTCATTTGTTTTGTGCTATGTGTGCCATGGCCGTTGGCAAAGAATGTGTTTTTTATTTTTCGCCATTCATTGTATTGTACGTTCAATGCAAGTCAGGGAACAAAAGTGTGAAAAAAGGATGTCCTCGTTTTGGATTGCAGTTGGATTCACACGTGACCTGTTGGCAAGGATCGGTGTGATCTTCAATGCAAATACATCTCACACATTTTCCACCTATTATAGTGTGTTATGGGAGTTTTTTTTTTTCTTTGACCGCCTGCTTGCAACTGTGTCTTGTAAACACTTTCATTATCATCACTGTGAAATTTTCTATTTAGATTAAAAAAAACATGAGCAGTGGCTTGAATGAATTAAATGTAAAAAAATGATCCGTTATAGCAACAGCCTAATTTTGTATACTAGTACTGTTTGGTTAGATCGCTGTCCTGTCATGGTGTGGCACCCGTGTATGTGTGTGTGTGTGTGTGTGTGTGTGTGTGTTCATGTGTGTGTGTGTGTGTTCATGTGTGAGTGTGTGTGTGTGTGTGTGTGTGTGTGTGTGTGTTCATGTGTGAGTGTTTTCTAAATGGGGAATGTGCTGGCTGCTGATCAGCATGAACATTACACCGTGGTCATCATGGCTGCCGTTTGGCCTCCCAGCCCTTTTGGCTTTGTGCTGTGGCACCACTGTGTGTGTGTGTGTGTGTGTGTACGTGCTGTGGCGCCGCTGTGTGTGTGTGTCTGTGTGTCGTGGCACCGCTGTGTGTGTGTGTGTGTGTGCGTGTGTGTGTGTGTGTGTGTGAGTCTATATACCGTGACACTGCTGTGTGTGTGTGTGTGTGTGTGTGTGTGTCTGCGTGTGCTTGTGCGTGTGTGTGTGTGTGTGTGTGTGTGTGTGCGTGTGTGTGTGTGTGTGTGTCATGCTGTGTGACCGAGTGGAATGGTGGCCATTAGCAGGATGGGATGGGATGTGGGCCTGCTGCTATGAAGGCTTTCGCGTGGTGTTGGGAACCATGGAGGTGAAATTGTTTGATCCATTCAGCGTGACACCGTGGTAACCCCCTTCCCCTTCCTGTGTGAAAATGGCCGCCGCCCCATTTGCCAAGCACCTCCATATGCGCCCCGCTTGTTTGCAAGCAGATATGTGATTGCAGCGTGATGGGCAAGATGTGTGTGAGAGCCCTAATGTTGCTAGGTTACGGGGACGCAGTGCGCACGCCGCCTCTCCGTCTCCGTGTTTTTATTTGAGTTTTTTAATATTTTTATAGTTTATTGTTTATATATTTACAATCTCTACAGTTTATAACTAGTGTATACAGTTCGTGTTTATTTTTCTATTTTTGTTTTTGTTGGTATTGCTTTTATTTTGTTTCATTTTGTCGTGCACTACCTGCCTGGGAACCGCTGCGTTGCGATAATGTCTGCATGCAGTTAATTATCAGATTTATGGGAGGAATTAAGTACTCGAACGGCCAACTTCGGCAGCTCTCATTGACCATAGTCCCAATCGACACGGATATACTACAACTTTGCCGTGATGCTGGGATACTGAAAAGGAAGCGCTATGTGCACCGTGGGACACGCTCTAAACAGAAACAGAAATCGCAGAAAGTGCCCGAGAGATACCCATGCCTGACACCTCTTGCGGAGTCCCTGCCGGAGACCAGGGTCACGGAGGCTACGAGGACCGGGGCCGTGACTGCCGAGGGAGCTGTTACCTGTTGCTGTGCTGCTTCTCCTGGCCTGCATGATCGTCAGCGGAGTGCCGCGAGTGTCGCCGAGACTGCGAGCACTGGGGCTGCAACTGCCGCCAGAGCAAATGCCATCCATGATCCTGCAGCACCTACGGCGAACATCGGCTCCGCCTCCACGACGATATCTATTCCTGTGCAGATGAGTACTAGGCCTAATAGACGATTTTGTTTACATAATGTCAGAGGAGTGAATACGTGTAATCTTGTAGCTGTTCCCTTACAAGATCAGCCGGTACAGAAACATAACACTTTAAATGTGAAAATTGCCCTCCAGAATGTCAGATCCCTTGCGAACAAGTCTTTTTCCATCAATGATTTTATTTGCGGTCATAACCTAGATATGTTGCTACTCACTGAAACCTGGCTTGATCAGCCTAGTAGCACTGTTACTCTGATTGAAGCAACGCCTCCACAGTATGATTTTATGAGTGTTGCCAGGCCTAATAAGCGTGGAGGTGGTATAGCCATTATTTTCAAGGCACTATTTAAGTGTCAGCAGACAGTACTGGGTAACTTTTCAACATTTGAATGCTTAAGTACAATTCTTAAATGTTCTACTGATTTATTACTGCTGACTGTTTATAGGCCACCTAAAATCTCTGCACCCCTCTTCCTTGAGGAGTTTGGGGAATTTCTTTCAATCATCTGCTTGGGGTATGAACACATCATAATAACTGGAGATTTTAACTTTCATGTTGATAACTTAGAGAATACATATGCTAAAGAATTCCTGTCGCTTATTGATATGTTCAACCTTACTCAGCATGTACAGCAGGCCACCCATGAGAAAGGGCACATCTTAGACCTTGTCATTACAAAGGGTGTTGAAGCTATAATTACTGTCAAGGATTTTGGTTTTTCAGATCATTCCTGTGTGTTTGCCAATGTTAGTTTATCCCCCCATGTGCAAAATAAGCTAGTTACTGTAAGAAAAAGAATCATAAACAATAGTACAGCATCTCTCTTTGAACAAGCACTCCTGGAAACCCATACTGAAACTTCTCAGTGTGCTAATGATCTATTGGATAATTTTAATTATAGGATGTCCCATATTATGGATGCTATTGCTCCCTTAAAAACCAAAACACTTAGCCATCAAAAAGCACCTTGGAAATTGAGTCCTTCAGTCAAACAATCAAAGCGAAATTGTAGAAAGGCCGAGAGACAGTGGCGTAAAACTAAACTTCAAGTTCACCACCTAATCTACAAAGACATGCTCCGTAAACATAACCAGGAAACATCTAAAGCTAGACAATCATTCTTTTCTGACCTAATCAATAGAAACATCAATAATGCTCGTGTACTATTTAGTACTGTGGAAAAGCTGACTAATCCCCAGCAAAAACTGCCTCCTGAGTTTCTTTCAATAAGTAAATGCAACGACTTTGCTCATTTTTTTCAAAGGAAAGGTTGATAACATACGTACAAACATAGTCACA
>CM059279.1:6044438-6071938 GCA_030347295.1 Setipinna tenuifilis
AGCCACTCCTAAAGGCATACATGCATCCATCCTCTCCTGCACATCGCAAGTAAACAATCCCGCACTGATAAACACCAGACAGCAAGCCCTATATGTATGTATGGGCCTGATAAAGGCCCTGATAACCGAGGTTCTGCATGTGGATTGGTTATTCAGTAATCTACTGTGTACACTTCACACCCAACTGCATGAAGAATGTCTAGATCTGTCACAGCAGAAACCTTTGCATTCGCAGCTGCAAAAGTTTATATATTTGGCCAAAGTTACCAGCTGTAGGCACCTGCACTGCACACCTTATCACTGCAACAAGCATGACGTGACGTGTCTCTGCACAGGGTCAGAGTTCATGTGTCCTCCTCCATCCTGATTTTTTTTAACTTATTATGGGATGTCAATGTCACGTCTCCTGTCTCCTGTTCATTGTCATGGCAACCTTTTTTTGCAGCATCAACATGGATGCCAGCAGCAGTGAAGGGGCAGCCAGACAGACAGAGAGCACTGATGTGCCCCGCACCTCACCTCCTCCCACCTCACCTCCTCGCACCTCCCCTCACCTCCTCCCACCTCACCTCACCACACCGCAGTCGTGACAGTGACGTTCTGACGTAAGTTCCAGCTGCTGTCGCAGCGGCCACCACTGCCACCGTGTGCCCCTGCCTGGGGCCGTGTGCCTTGCTCTGGGGAGTCGTAAGGCAGCCTGGCAGCCCTGGAGCCTGGCAGAGAGAGAGAGAGAGAGAGAGAGAGAGAGAGAGAGAGAGAGAGAGAGACAGAGAGAGAGAGAGACAGAGAGACAGAGAGAGAGAGCCTGTGCTATTTTTAGAAGCTGCTGTCCTTCCAGGCGCCTCTTGAGTGGACACCTGTGGGTCGTCGTGACAGCGGCGTAGTCCAGGGTGACGCGGACAGCGGACAGGTGACTCACGTCACTCTCTGGTGATAATCAGCCAGACCACAATGAGCAAGGGACTCGAAGCGCGCCCCTCTCTCTTTCCCCCGCTCACACACTCACACACTCACACACCCCATCTCGCTCAAGGGCTTTCTCAATGGGCCTCTCCGCTCTCGCGCTGCCTCTCCGCAGCCTCTGAAAGTGGGAGAGAGAGGGCACCGGAGATGTAGTGTGGAAGGTGTTAGCTGCCTTAAAAGTGTCAGGATGTTCTACCCTGCATGATAGAAATCCTATACTGGAAAGAGGCTTTGATCTGTTTATACAGTATAGCTGGCTTTAGAGGAGCACTGCTGCCTTGATAGAGCGGTGGGATAAAAGTGGCCACTTGTAAAAATGTTGATGGATGCATAATGTGTCAGATCTATAAGTGCAGTTCCTGAGCTCCCAAACCGCCGCTGTCAGATGTGATTTCAAAAGTTGAGACTTTTATCAAAGGTGATGTGTACCAAAAATGTTTCAATATATGGACCTTAAAGTTCGACAGAGCAAAAACATCACCGTGCAGTTTGGTGTCAGCCATGATGGATGTGGATGTCTTTTGTCTTATGCCCAGTTCACACTATAGGATTTCAACCCTATTTTGCCCAGAATTTGTTGTGACGGACACATTTTCAGCATCGCAACCGATTCTGAAGGGTCGGGCACGACAATGAACATGAGTGCGTCTTGCAATGTGGCATACTTAACAACCTGCGATTGTTTTTATCTGCAGCGACAAAAAGACCAGCTTGTCAGAATTTTGTTGGGAGTCGGATGAAGTGTCCATTTTTAATATTGGGTGAGTTCTGTCACTAGCAGTAAATGGAAACCATACAATCACAAACTATCTTATAATGTGGCCAGTCTCCCAAACAAGACGCGTAGATAATTTGTTGTTCTAAGATCTTATAGTATGACACGGTCAATTGTAAATGACAAAGAAATCATATAATCTCACCCTACCATTAGACACTCAAAAATAAAGAATGTGCGCATATGTTGTGTACAATTCACCAAGCTCCATCCAATTAAATACAGTCTACCAAGAGTGCACAGCCTTCATTACATAACGGTACTTCCTGTGATCACAGATCTGTTACCTTTTATGTGTGTGTACTACATTACACTTAGCTAATGCTCTTATGATCCAGAGCAACTTACAGTTATTTAGGTACAGACCCAGTCCCTGGAGCAACGTGGGGTTAAAGGCCTTGTTCAAGGGCACTTCAACCATGGAATAAAAGAGCATTAGTTGTTTACTTCCCCACCCCCATTCTTCCTACTGGAATGGGATTCGAACCTGCAATCCTCCAATCCCAAGACAACTCGCTAACGATGTTACCTGTGCTGTTTAGTTAAAGTAAGATGGATTTAAACATGAAAGCGCTATTACATTTTCTTTTTTTTCTAATGACTGACAGGAAAAGTCCCCAGTTTTAATTGCGCCACTGGGCCGGTGAACTCATCTTAATCAGTGTGCCGTGAAATAGAGTCATAGAAACACAATAGCCTCAGGCCTCGCAGACATGTCAGGACTTTTATCCTGCTACAGTTATCAGAACACACACACACACACATACTGTACACGCACACGCACACGCACACACACACACATACACACATACACGCACACACACATGCACACACATACACACACATGCACAAGTACACACACACACACACACACACACACACACACACACACACACACATAATTAAAAGAAGGTGGGGGGGGGGGGGGGTGGTAAGACTAGAGAGAAAGAAAGAGACATGTTCACGGGGTGAGCTCACCTTTATCAGTGTGCCGTGCTGTGCCACTTTAAACAACGTTATCTTCCACTTCCCATTCTAGCTATCTTTGCAAATCAACCGCATAAGCCAATATGGTCATGCACTGTTATGTATCTGTTCTACTGTCTAATGTCCCCTGTCCACTGTCAAATGTCTAATGTATGTGTCATGCATTACTGTATCATTATGGCCCATCACTGTGTCATTATGTAAGGATGTCCTGCCTCTTAGACTGCAAGCTTTAGTTTACCCACGAGTACCAATAAAGCAACCTGAACTTGAGCTGGAACCCCATTTTCCTCTGAACTTGAACCTGAACCCCCTTTTCCTCTGAACTTAAACCTGAACCCCATTTTCCCTCTCGTTATTCCACAGATCCTACAGAGCATCGCCAATCATGTCCTGTTCACCAAAGAGGAGCACATGAGGCCTTTCAATGACTTCGGGAAGAGCAACTTCGACACTGCTAGGAGGTAAGTCTTCACATAACACTGCTGGAGTAACCTTAACCTGAACATGAACCTGAACATGAACCTTTCCTGCACAGTCCCACCTCTGTGTGACTATGGGAGGGCAGAGATAGGTGGATTAAAGCACGAGCTTGTTTTCCCTTGTTTATACAATCCATCCACCTTCCCCCTGTCTCCATTTCCTTTCCTCTCCTCTCCTTTCTTCTCCTTCACCATGTCTGCACCTGCACGCTTTGCCATTCATTCAGATTTAGATCTCAGACGTGTTTTTGAAAATGCTAAATCAATTACACAAGTGCGGGCAAATTAAAAAGACATCGAGTGGTGTAATTGCTTTGTGTTCTTGATAGCTAGAGACTATTGGACCTGATGGTGGGAAAGTAATGGTGTTGCTTTTTGAATATTTTTTTGTTTCACAGTGTGTTAGTAAAAAAAAATCTTTTAAAAAACATTTCTCTGACCAGCTTTTGGGAATCAACAGGGCTTAGTTGTTATTCTGATGGCATAGCTTTGCAATCTGTTGTAAGAAACTGGTATGATAGTGACTCGGTCTTTGATATCGTATAAGGTCACAGATATCGTTAACCAACATATCCTCTTTCATTTCATAAGTCTACACAACTGAAAAACAAGAACTTCAGATTCTTGTCTGATACATTAGATGTGGCAGTGGGCATTTTTTTCTGGTGTTCTAAAAATCCAATTACTGTATGTTGTTGGTAGATATGAGACAAGAATTTGAACTTAAGAATATAAATCGCAAGAGAGAGAAGAGCTTGTTTGTAAATTCCTAGTCTGGTATTTCCTGTTCCACAGCTTTTCTCCTCTGATTTTCATCACCATTTTCAGGATCTAACAGAAAGCTTTTGGTCTTTACCAAATGCTCTTTCCACTCCAATCCTTGACACATTTTCTTGATATCTTTACCAATTTTAAGGATTATTGCATTTAGGCTACACTACTCTTGCTCCATGGAAGCTTTGGCTCAGTAAATCCTCCCAGCAAAAGCGCTCTGTTCACTTCATTGGTTCACCCTCACAAGTGTTCAAAATGAAAATACAGTCAAGACTGTAGTCATCTCTACTAGCGCTGTTGTAATATCCCTCAAACAGTTGGTTTAGTGCTAGTAGAGTGCAGAGTTCCTCTAGGGTTCGTCATTTCAGGAATCCCAGATATATAAAAAATGCATAAATATGAGGCAATCAACAAGGATACAAGTAAAAGCCTTTACAGTAATTCATCTTGTTAGCTACTAAAAAATGCCTCATGTGTGTTAGCCCCAAGGGCGTTCATCAAGGCAATTCAAAATTAAACCACACAACTGTTGTGATATGACTGCTTTTTAGGCTGTGCTCTGCACCTATTAAATATTATGTATGATGGCATGAAGCCTTAGTTACTTTTCATAGCAGCTAAGAAACAGCAAAAAACAGAGACTCTCCATGTTACTGGACCTTGGCCAACTTTAATCGTTAAACCATCTTGAATTTGTTTTTTTTTACTAGACTATAATAAAGCAGTAAAAGCATTAAAAGCATTAATAGCATTAAAACCTACCGAACTTGGCAATAATATTATTCCTCATTAGTTGATTAATCATGAAAGTAACATTGAATTAATTGGCATATGCAAGTTAAAAATGTGATAAAAAGCAGATTCAGGTTTGGCAAAAAAAAAAACATTCCATTAGTTCAAGTGCATTTTAAGAAACTATTTTCTCACATGTGGAGTGGTGACAACTGTTGAAATCTACAGTTAAAAATGGGAACTGGTCACATACCCACTCCATGCTATTCTGTGTGATAAAGAAAAAATAGAAAATAAGGTGTGTGAAACTGTAAAAAAAGACACTGATTTGAAATCTCACCACAGTCACCATAGCAGTTGAAATACAAAATGTACTAGAAATAGTAGAAGTATAAAGTGACCTGTTGCTGACACATCGCGGCAGATTTTGTTGCCAGTTATAGCCACAAGATTTTTCAATTCAGCAAACCATGCAAAGGGTTTTAAGGCCAGGAAGACATGCAAAGCTCACAACATGAATTTGACAAAACCCTCTTTTTGTTTTGTGTTGTGTGAAATAATGCAGGCCAACCTAGGACCCCTCACACTGTTTCATCAAGAAATAAACAGCTTCAATCCCCAGTTTGTGTCACCGGAAGTTATGAGTTATGAGTTATGAGTTTGGGTAGGTTGTTTCGTCTCATCTGTGCTCCTTTAGAGAGGTGTATTGTCCACGGCTCAAGAAGAGTTTCTACCCCACCACCATCAGACTTTTCAACTCACTGCACCATCTGCCCTCCTCACAACCCCAGTACTTGCTACACCCACTACGCTGATACACTCACTTAACACACACCCTTGCACACATTCTACACTGCAACTCCAAGTGCAATATAGGCCATGGGCAATCATTAACTATTCTAACTCTTACACTTGCAGCTCAATGCATATCAGTTACAGGTATACTCTGTTGTCGTGCAATACCTGGGTAGAATACTACTATGTCGAGCAATACTACTCCGTTGTGCAACACTCATGGGCTTTATTTATACCTGCCACCTTGTGACTGTAATTATTCTTAGGTATGTTTGCATATTTGATTTATATCTGCTAGTTGCATATACTGTTATATCTATATCTTATAACCTTTATTCTATTTAACTGCTATTCTGTTTTCTACTCTGCATCCGCTGCCTTTCTCCAAATGAAATCCCGCTGCATTTGTATAGTGAAAATAAAAGACTTCCACTACTTCAACTACTGCTCAGGACCGCTTTCACGCTGAGTGTAAGTACACATTCTGGTTACTTCTGAAACCAGTCACTCATTACTCAGTGTAATAAATACTACTCCCCTGTAGTAGCCACTGTAATAACCATATGTCAAAACCTACAGCTCTGTGCTTGAAAGACTTCAAAATCACGGCAGCATGCACGCCAGCAGCTTTTCAAATGTGTAGCGGGAGTCGGCCTGAATACCCTCAAATCTCTAATGTGCCCCCCGACCAGTTTTAACTCCACCTCGGAGCTACGGAGCTAGCAAATTTTTTGTAGGGGGGTGAGTTAATGGCGCAGGCCTGGCTCGATAAGCCTCCCGACTCCCGACCGACCCGACTGTGCGCCTGTTTAGCAGCCAGTAAATTAAGCCCCGAGAGTGCTGACAGTAATGACACGTATAACCTTCGCGCCCCACACACATTAGCTCCACCACACACACCCATGGACCTGTGGCTACAACCGTGGAGTTCATGTGGTTCTTTGATCCATTCCAGGTGTGTGTGTGTGTGTGTGTGTGTGTGTGTGTGTGTATGTGTGTGTGCGAGTGCGGTTCTTTGATCCATTCCAGGTGTGTGTGTGTGTGTGCGAGTGTGCCGTCCGACGAGTTGCCGATTTGTCAAATGCACGGAAGGCGTCCTTGATTTTCGCCGGCAGTGCACCGGACGCATGCCAATCACATCCCGACTTCCTGCCTGCCCATCAGAGAGGGCCACCAGTAAAGCAGGCCGGTGTCTGGGCTGTCAAAGGGCCCTGAGCTGGAAAACGCACGAGAGTGAAATCACAGTGCTGTGATCCATCATGAAAGTGGCATGCAGACACCATGTTTTTTTTTTTTTCCTCAAAGCACATTTTATGATGAGACATATTTTCCTTATCTCTGTGAAAGGAAAACGTGCTAGCTTACCTCTTTTTATCTATGACTGTTTTGTGTCTGTGTGTGTGTGTGTGTGTGTGTGTGTGTAGGTATTTGCTGTAGTAGTGTTACATATATGCCACAGGGTAACCTGTACTAGACCTGTAGCTCCAGACTGCTATAATGATGCAATTTTTTCATATCTTTGTTAAAGAAAAACATGCCCATGTAGAATGTGCAGAATATATTTGCTCATGTACTCAAAACACCCAAGACACAAGACATCCAATATGACTCACAATAAGCAGAGGCGGACAGACCGGCTTGAGAAAGTGAAAGTCCTGCCATATATTCCTTCTGCCTGTGCTCCTAATACATGCGATTTCACTGATTAGCTCATCTACCTGGCTGAACAGGTGTGCTAATTGGTATCAGCTGGTTCAGTAAAATGGCTGGAACAAATACGTGGCAGGACTTTTACTCTCAGTATCAGCCAGTGACAAATAAATAATGAAACTCACCAGCCATGCAACAGTAAATCATCATTCTGTGTCTGAAATCTACCAGCCCCTTTCGTACTTTACCAGTTTTTGGCTGGTGGCTGGTGCCAATTTCCATCCCTAGTGTGCACACATGTACAGTATGTCTGTCTTTATATGCATGTACATGCATGACCATGTGAGAATGTCTCTTCATATGCGATAAACTTTTTTCACGGAGCATTTTAGACTTAAAAAGTAACCAAGGGATTCCCTAATAGCTGTGCAAAGAACAACACACCATGACCAAAAATATACACAAACCCCACAGCCCAAATTCAGTGTCGGTACACAGTGGACTTTTCTTTTTCTGTTTTCTTTTTTTTTTTTTGCTGTGCTGTGCTGTGGTTGGTTGGATGCTGGTTCATTATCTGGCACCCAGGGGATCTTAGCCACCTGCCAGTCAGACATGTTGTCGTGTATGCTTCACTACAGACGATGGGCAGCACTGGGGAGCAGCTGGAGAGCGCTAGCTCTGCTGGTTAGCGGAGGAGAGGGAGAGGGAGACGGACGTATGTAATCTCACTGAGCGATGCTCACTTATCTCACATTTACCTCAAGGTATTTACAAAAAACATTGTGGCAGACCACAGTGTTTTCCATGTAGGGTTTATTCTCAACACTTACTAAAACGCTTTCTCTGCATAGATGGATTTCTCTGCATGTTTTACACAGCCTAACATCTGTAAATGTTCTGGTTTCGTTATTTAGCCTCTTGCCTCTGGAGAGGAACAGAATACTGTTTTACAGTATTTTGAATTTGATTGTGGTACCAGTATTGGTCACAGTCCTCCATATAGTGCCTTTAATATTTACATTCAGACATAAATATATGATCACCCCCTTCTATCCCAGCAGGTCCTACGCACACAGGGCCCTGTTTATGAGTTGTGATTTTGCTCAAAGTTTCGTTTCATTTAAAACAAAAAAAGTGGAAAAAAAAGTTCCTGGCCCTGTTGCCTCAGAGCTTGCTATAGGGGGATCAAGTTCTCGTTCAAGCTGGGGTTTGTTATGCACCTTGAGACAAGCAGTATTCATGTTATGGTGCTGAATAAATAAAACTGAACTTGGATCATTATCAGTGCTTGTGCGTGGAGTTTGGGGTGAGCAAAGAAAATGGGACACTGACTGTTTACCTGCACTTAAGTATCCCGAGTATGATTGGGATATTATAGGCAGGATTTATTTTGCATTTGCGCATGTGAATAACCTTTTCCCAAATTCAGTATCCCGAATAAGTCCTTATCCTGGTTTCTGAGAAATCTAGATAGCCTATGCTAGGTGGAGTACTCCAAAAGAAACGGCATGTAAACACTTAATCCCGAATACTAAAGATTCTGACAGCGTTATCTGGCCACACACAGGCACATGGTACTGTAGATCGCTGTTGTTGATAAACAGGTTACAGGCATGTAGCAAGAACAAGAAATCAGGATACTAGCGTTTCTCATGTAAACCATGATATTACAGTAATAAGCCCATTACTCTATGTTCATGTAAACACCTTATCTCTAATTTGATCAAAAGTGGGCTAATTTTCTGGATATTTAAGTGCATGTAAACGTCATGTAAACTAAGTACATGTAAAATGCTTTGAATTACTTTGTCACACTTTTTGTAGAACAAGACAGGGCTACTGGGTATAAATATATATATATATATATATATATATATATATATATATATATATATATATATATATATATATATATATATATATATATATATATATATATATAAATATATGTTCAGTACTTGTGTGATGGAGGGAGTAATAATTCACTTAAGTGAGATAAAGCATGCAGTTGCCCATGTGGATTGTGTTGTAGATGAAACTGTTCTTTAGATGATATGAAATCACTAACCCATGTATTTTAAAATATACAAAAATGTACATTATGATTTGTGGAAAAGAACCCTACTGAGTATCAGCTGATGTGTATTTTTTAAAGTATCTTTTTTCTAGTTACTTCTATCTTGACCTGAAATGTGGTTGAGGCAAGCAATATAGTGTACCTGCAAAAATGTGTACCTACATCGTTTCAGCAGAGAACATTTACACGTAACAGTAATCCAGGCGGGCGGAGGTGACTTGTGAGTAAAGCTTCCTATGGCTTGTCGTTATGGGCCGCCACTGTGAGCCTTTATCATGAAATCCGGTGCCAGTTGGACATGGTCCATCTCCCCCTGTCACATCAACCATTTCCAACGTGTGACACTCCTCTGACAACTTACAGGGCCTGGTGGGACCATATCCCATGATTCATCTCTGCTTCCTGAGCAGCAGACAAACACATTGGCTGTTTATGGCTGTTACTGGAAGGTGTGGAACAGCAGTACTAAGTCATCCTGTTCCAGGGGACTGTCTCCTGAGGCTGCGGCTGCCTGCAGCACACAACATGACCCCATACTTCAGATCCTCTTTCTTTTCTTCCCCCATAGCAAGGACATGCTTAAGCAGGGATGAAAATCAGCCATTTTTCTGGATTGCTGATGAATAAGGTCTATATGCGGAGGGAGCACAAAGCCCCTGAATGGAAGGACATTCTGTGGTGTGCTCAGTCCTCCCAGTGTTCTTCTGTTGTCCAGGCAACAGATGATGCACTCCAAATGTTCCATCTTAGCAGGGGCCATCTTGAAAACACGAGACGTTCTAACACAAAGGGCAGCATGTTAAATGAGCACTCTGTGAACTCTGTTTTTGTCTTTTTCAGGTGTTAAATTGGGACCTGGAGTGCACTTTGGGCTGTATCCTTTAGATAGTGTGCCTGCTCGACTTTTACCCTGCAGGGCACCTTGGAAAAGGTTGGATAAAAGAAACTTTGGGATCCAGCTTCGGGAACTAATGTGTCCCTCAGTCATCATCCATTATTAAAAATTGACCTGAAAACAGGTTTTACTTTTCACCGACCCCCTACCCCCAACCCCCCCCCACCCCCGCTTCATTTCATTTCATCTCTGTTCATAAAAGCATGGAAACTCCTGACCTGGGGAGCTGCTGCTGCTGGTGGAGTTTTTAAGAAGTACTATGTCTTAATGAGGGGCTTGGGCAAAGCCCTAGGAAAACTGATTAACCCAAGCCCAGGCCTTCTCCTGCCTGCTTACGTTATCTTGACCCAAGTATTTATGCAATCTCAAATACCTTTCATCAGGAGTTTTGAGGGTTTGGGGTTTTTTTCTTCTTCATTTTGTGAAAATGGGAGCAATAAAAGTTCTTTCTTTCTTTGCTTTGAAAGAAAATTTGGGATGAGAAAAATAAATATATTTTAGAAAAATATATGAAATGCATTTTTTTTAAATACGACCTTAATAAGCATAGCCTGCATGTGTATTCCGCATCTTTTTTTGCCTGGTGGGTTTCAGATGTCAAATATTTATCAAACGAAAGGATGTATTTATTTATTTCGGCACCTTACCTTGAGGTAGCCCGAACAATCAAATGTTTGATCTTGGCTTAGCTCGCAGATTTAATCCTCCGGAACGCTTAAAAGGTTTTTCACACAAGTTGCATTTAAGCAATTTCAAGTGCTGTTGCAGTTCTGTGGAAATGTATCTCTGCAATTCCCACACCCAGGATTAGTTTGTGCATGTGTGAAAGAAATTACTAATACCTCAAAGCAAATGTCACCCCAACGTGTGAAAGGTTGCATTTGCAATGGGTGCAAAATAATGAAAAAAAGAAGGAAGGGGGGCAATTTCCTAGCCACATGACCGGGGATGCATGTGTGTGTTTATTTATCATATAAATGCTGGAATCTCCCATTTAAATGTATCTACAACCTTCTCCTCGCAAGCCTTTAGATTCACACAATTCTTAGTGGCTGGGAAGCTGACAAATAGCGTTACTATCTTTTGACTTGTTTTCAGTTTAATCTGTTCTCTCGTTCTCTTTTTCTCTCTGTCCCTCTCTCTCTCTCTCACTCACACACACACACACATACGAACACACACACACACCTACACACACACACACACCTACACGCCACTCACACACACTCTCTTTCTCTGCCTCACACACACACACACACACACACACACACACACACACACACACACACACACACACACACACTCACGCACACACACACATTATCACTCAGTCCTCTTTCTCTGTATTGGAGCTTGAAGCAGCGGCTTGAATAAAGAGAGAGCAGGGGCAGGGGCCGGGAGCGTGCTCAGTGGGGTGGGCACAAAAGCATATCTCTGCCATGTCAAGTGTTCAGAGTGTTCACAGCCCTGCCTCAAATTGATCGAGGACTGAAGCGAGACTGCGTCACCTTGGACACTGGGAAGCCCATGAAAACACTCAGAAGATAACACTGTGTGTGTGTGTGTGTGTGTGTGTGTGTGTGTGTGTTGGCCTCAAAACACAAGATAACACTCAGCCTATTGGCCTCAAAACATTCCCTCTCCACGGTGACAGAGGCAGAGGCACAAGTGCCTGGCCTTTCCCTAAACGTTATAAGGTGTCATTTTAGGTCAATTAGCGTTTTACTGAGCACCATGCTTTCACTGCATTTTTCAGCAGCAGGCATGCAGATAAGGCTGACAGATGACACATCTAAGGACTCTGTGTGAGTGTGTGTGTGTATGTGTGTGTGTGTGTGTGTGTGTGGGGGGGGGGGGGGGGGGGGTTAAAGAGAGAGAGAGGGAGAGAGAAAGAGAGAGACAGAGGTGTACAGGCAGAGAATGTCTGAGACTGTGTGTGTGTGTGAGTTGGGGGGGGGGGCAGAGAATGTCTGAGTCTCTGTATGTGTGTACATGTGTGGGTGTGTGAGTGTGCACGGGCCTGTGTGTGTGTGTATATGCATGCATGCATGTGTGTGTGTGTGTTTGTATGTGTGTGTGCTTTTGCTGTCTTTCAAAAAGTGCAGGCATACCGATATTAGGCTAATGTCAGGTACAATGGCATATGTGCCTTGAGGATATCCCGGGGCTCAGCATTGACATACTTCCCTGATTGGCCTCTCGTGGGGCTGCCTCTGTGTGGATGCCCTACAGCCCACACCAGCCTTCACCGCAGCCTGCAAACACACCACATTACAGCACTCTGTTTGCACAGACACCTCAACACAACACAACCAGCTGAACGAGCAAGAGAGATGGGAGAAACAGAGCGAGCACAAGAGAGAAACAGAGAGAGAGAGAGAGAGAGAGAGAGAGAGAGAGAGAGAGAGATAGATAGAAAGACAGAGATATAAAGAGAAAGACAGTGAAAAGGAAAAAGAGAGGGGGGGGGGGGGGAGGGAAGGAGATAGAGATAGATAGACAGAGAGCAAGAGAGTGAGAGAGAGAAAGAGCGAGAGAACGAGAGACAGAGGGAGAGAAAGAGAGAGAGAGAGAGCAAGAATAGAATCAAAGCCATCAAGAAACCAGGACATAACCCTGGCAAGTACACTTGAATGTTCTGCCTTGCCATAATAACGTATTCTCCTCCCCAGTGTATTTGAATAAATCTGGCAGTGTGTTGGGCGTAAGAGGATTTGGCCTCTTCCACAGGCCTGGTAATGAGCTCTGATAAACACTCGCGGATCAGCAGCACGTTAAACAAACTCTGGCTATCATGGCCGCCTTCAGAAAGCGCAGCTTGAAACGGGCGAGGTTGGGGGGGTGGGAGGGGGGTTTACACTTATTTACTTTTCCCTCCTTTTTTGATCACCAGTGCAGATTTTACGGGTGGGGGGTGTTGGGTGTGGGGTGTGGGGGCGTGGGGGGTTCTGTGAACCAGCGGGCGGAGGGGTGGTGTTTACACTTATTTATTTTCCCCTCCTTTTTTGATCACCGGGTGGAGAGGGGGGGGGGGGGGGGGGGGGGTTGCTGCTGGGTAGGGCCGCGGTGGGTGTGAGTGCTGAGCTGTCCGTTTTTCCTCTCAGATACTGTTCCCTATCTGATCTGGCCGGCTCCTGTGAATAAGACACAGCGTAAATATTTTTTTCCCTTTATTTACATTTTCTCACACCCCGCACCCACCCAGCCCCCTTTGGACGATATGATATGTCACGCACACACAGCTCTGTGTGGTATTGCCATTTTGGAGGGCCAGCCAAGTTTTTTGTCAGAGATTTTTCAGGGGTGTCCCTCTCACTTAGTTCGTCCTTTTTATAAAGGTCTGTGGGTCCCTGCAGTCAATCAAGGTGTTACTGGAGTAACATGCCTGACACTGTGGCTTCTCTGATCAAAATACAACCTTGCTTGAGTGAAAAAAAGACAGAGAGAGAGAGAGAAATTGAGAGAGAGAGAGAGAGAATGATAGAGAGAAAGAACTGGCCCGAAATGACACAAAGTTCACAAGGCCGGGCTGTGATGAGATGCTTCCAGCACGCGGCATGAATCATTTATGTGCTGGTTTATGTCTGTTATGTATTATTGAGAACTGGAATTGGAGGAGGAGATTGTGTGGTGGTGATCAAAGCTGTTTGAGATGATAATATTGACTCTCTGGTCTTGTTGTAGTCATTATCACTCAACTACCACCCCATGGAAATAAAAAAAAATGGCACAAATGAGGGGAAAAGAAAAAAACAAAAGGGCAGATGTTTTCCTCTAGTTGGTCTCCCCGGTGACAGTGGTGGACATGGCGAAACAGAGACTGAAACAAGAGTGCTGCACACGAGTGCCGTACTGACACTTTCAGCTTCCCTCAGATGAAATCATGAATTGGAGATGACATGAAATCCATTAAAGTCAGGCCCGTGAATGATGGGCCACTGTGGCAACGCCTGGCAAGGAGCCCCACTTCTATCGCCTCCGTGCTCCCGTTCAGGTTGAGTGGCTCGGCTTGTCGGCTTGTCGGCTTGTCGGCAATGAGTGATGGCAGCCAAAAAAAACACAAGGTCTGGTGCGTAATCCACTTGTTTTCAAAACCACTTTTGGAGGCAACCGTTTAATGTTGCCGATCAGTTTAATGCACGGCTCATTAATTCGCTCAACTGTTTGCCGGGTTTTTTTTTCCGCACCTCCAGTCTCTGCTGGGTGAGATATTCTGGAGAGCAGCGACTGAAGAGAACTTGGCAGTCTGCATTTTTTTTTTTTTTTTCTCCAACAACAACCAATCTGCCAAAAAACAGTGATGGGAGCTTTAGGTAATGACAAAGGAGGTGCACTTACCATTTGAATTGCAACTATAACAATACCGCCTGCTTTCGAGGGGTTTATACAAGATGTCAAAGTGGTGTGGTTAGGAAAAAAAAAAGAGTTGAATCAGTTGAAAATTGAATGGCTGGCTGCTGAGGTGGAAAGAAGCCTAGATATTCTACAGAGACATTTAAAAGTCTTACTGGTGGATGACTGGTTAGACAAAGCCCGGGCTTCTCTTAGGCCTTAATTGGATTTCCTTTTTACCCTTCCCACCAACCCCTCCTGTCATAATGGTCTTTTGAGGAGCCTGTCACCAGAATGTTTGTCCCAGGGAGTCACCTGTGGATGGGAGATAGGACATCATATCGGGGTGAGGTGACCCCAACTCCGCGGTGACACCGAGAGTCGGCGGGCAGCGCTTGCCGTGTCGTTATCCCCAGCAGCCGAGTGAGCCTGGCAGTGCAGTGCAGCCCCAGTACAGGCAGGTGACATGCGGGAACAGGAAGGAGGAAATGCAAAAGCTGACCTTTCCGGGGGAGCACAGAGATCCAAGCATGCTTAAAATGATCTATCCGCACTGTGAAATGACTTGCTTAGAACAAACTCAGGTGTGCTACTAAGGGGGGGACAGGGGGGTTAGATCAGGACAATTCAGGGGGCCCAGGGTTTCAAAAGGGCCCACAGAGAACTATGATATGGTTGTGGTGGGGCCCAAAATGTATTCTCCTTTAGGGGCCCACGATTTCTAGCGGTGCCCCTAAACCAACTTAAAGCATGTGAAATGATTCATTTCATCAAAGAAAATCAGGATGAAGCCAGTGATCAGTCATAACTCGTCATCAGTCAGTTATCACATAACTCGTTCAAAAATTAAGTTATACTAATTAAACAAAATTTTCAAGTAATGTTTTTTTCAGCAGAGAATAGATATGCTATTGATTGGACACCACATACACCCACAATGACCTAGCTGAAGGTGAGTTGTTCCATTTCATAATCCTTTGTTTCATATTAAAAGTCAGCAAAGGCAGTGATATTGAGTTATGATTAAGGTCAACTAACAATATGCCCCCCTAACCATGTGGTCTCTTATGCTAACATCAAGAGTCTCATCTTCTGTGCTTTCACTTTCTTCCCTTCCCCTTGCGAGATGGACTTTAGAGTTCAAATTGACTAAAGGATACCCACGCTAAAAGCCCCTGAAAGGATTCAACAAATTAGTTTTGTATCCTAGCCCAGGTTCAGTGAGATGTTCAATGTTGCCTTCACCATCTTGCATCATGCTGTCAGAGCATGACCTATGGATCGCCCCTTCAACAAAAGCAGGCTTTTAACTACCCTCAAAGTCTCCACGGTTAACACTTTTTCATTTCTCCTAAGAAGATCTCATTTCCACTAAGGTCGGTTCTGTGTTTTGTCATCAAGCACGATGTAAGCTTCATCAAACACTTTTTAGAACCCGAGAAAATGAGTAGGTGAAAGGTAGAGAGTGAAAGGCAAGACAAACGGAAAGGCTATCACCTCCTTCTCTTTGTCTTTCATTCCCCTTTTCCCTCTCTGCCTCAATCAGGCTCACTTTAAGCCAGCCTTTCTTCCCCCTTGACAGCCAGGCACAGATGTGGATGGATGGCACTCCCTCGGAAACCACACTTTAAAGTCCCTTCTCCCTTCTCCCTCTCCCTCTCTGGACAGCGGACAGCAGATACAAAGTGTACCCGCTGTCGGGATTCGCCCAGACATTCGTCAATCCTAATTAGCCGACGACTTCGGCTCGCGCACAAAGGCTCCGTTTTTCTCCGCCTTCCTCCTCGCCCAGCAAATGTGCTCTGACAGATGAAGGATCAGTGCTGGATTTCTAAACATGGACGGGGAGGGAAAAAAAATGAGCAAGGCAATTACTGTCACTTCAGGGAGTGAATTAGATGCAGAATATTTGTACTTTACTGTGCAGGGAAGAGCACACTATGAAAACAGTAGCATAAGAGTTGCTCTCAGCAGTCACATAAGAGTTCTTCTCAGACACACACTGTTTCTAGGAGACACGGTGATCGCAGTTAACCCTACGTACTCCTCATCGTTTGAATTACAGGGTGTAGTGGGAGGTACAGTATCCCCCGATCAAGACCCAGCACCCCCTAAAGAGACCAAAATAACAGGGTTGGGGCGGTACCAACATATTAAAGTACTCAATGCTAAACGTAAACTGTAGCACCCCCTGTAAAAGGTAGTACCCCCTAATTATGAAGGGTAATTCACACTCTGCTACTGCTGGCCTAGGTGCAGCTCTAATGATAGCCTATACAGTAGCTGCCTGCCAACTCTCCCTTTTATACCTGCATTCTCCTGAGTTTCACACCCAGTGTAAGTGCCATATACTGACTCACTAGCCCTGAAGTGCCACTAGCCTATGAAGTTATGAAGTACACACAACACGTATCAGAAATGAAATGAAACTCTTTTTTGTGTCTTTACTGATGAATTCAAAATTGCTCACAACAAACAATGAACTAGTAAATGCTAATATTCCACTCTGCTACATAACAATCATGATAACGACTGTGGTGCTCCTATCACTTGGAGGCTTCTGACTTCAGGTAGCGTTCTGGCGGCGCTATAGACTCAGCAGCCAATCAAATTGCGCATCACAGTTCACGAAAATTCTATTTAGCAACAACTTTATTGGGTACTATAGGGTAGACTGAACTCTAATGTAAATTAAATATTTAACAATGGCTATATTGGGTACTATAGGGTAGACTCAACTCTAATGTAAATGAAATATTTAGCAACGGCTATATTGAGTACTATAGGGTAAACTCAACTCTAATGTAAATGAAATATTAATCCAAATAAAATGCCTCTAACACCCAGCTCCTGCCCTGCTCCGATATTGTCCCAGTATTCTCACATAATTTACAAGATCCAAACTTCTTTATTATTCATTAAATCAATGTGTTTGACTGCGGCTGCTTAAGTCTTGTGTGTTTTGCTAGTAAAATATTGGCGTGGGTATGTGGTAGCTCAGTGTGGGCTAGTGGGGATGTCAATAGCTTCTCTCTCCTCTACGCTGTTGCGTTCCTCCAGACTGAGCTGCATCAGATCACATTCCTTAATCCAATGTCTGTCTGTGGTAAGTAGTTCATGAAGGATTTTAATACAGAGTAAATACGAACAATGTATGAGCAATATCCTTTTTTAGATGTAAGAGCTGAATATAAACCAAAATTTTACCTAAATATATAGTTTAACCATTTTATAAATTATAAAAATATATAATACATTTGTAATCCATTACAATACTGTTTCATTGTTCAGAACATTGTTCCTCAGGAGCAACATTAAATGTTGTTGTTTATTTCTATTTAAAATACCTCGTCTTGTAGAGAGTTAATAACAAAGTAACATACCTTGAGAAGAAGTGTTAAAACAGGAAATATATATAGGTGGTAAACCAACAATTGAAATAAAAAAGCTGTAAAAAGCTACAGGTAGCTGACAGGCAATTTTTAATTCATTCTCGTTAGAGTAGATGAAAAGAACAGAAGTAGACAGCTGGAATTCTATTGGTACATTATTCTCTGTGCTTTTGTGAACCCTGATGTGATCTTTACAACCTCACTCGATAACTTGCCCCCATACCATGCCCATGCCGTAACAGAACACCCCAGTCATTCCATTTCAGAACAAAGGTTGTTAGCAAGGTTTAAAAGGCTATTGGTTTGAATGGGCCATCCTTTAAAATAGATTGACATAAAATGGAACATCCTTTAAAGGGTATGCCATTAGTAGTCAATCCATTTTAAAAGTATTGACTTGAGTTCAGCATTTTTCCAAAGGCATTGATTTTAAATGGGATGTTCTGGGCTCTGTTCAGGGGATGAATGGAGACAGAAGATTATGTTCATCAGCGGCCATTTAAAATGTAGTGTGTGCCTGTTGGGGGGAAGATTACTTTTTTTCTTTTTACTAGTTCTACTAAATCTGATTCTTTTGTAAAGCCTCATTCACAGAGTCTTCTTTAGACCTAAACAATCATTAAAAATTGATGTTCATTTATGTCTACACAACAGTTAAGAAATGTAACAAATGGCATTCTCTTCATGTATGCATACAATTCTTTTCAAATTTACACAAACAGTTATGAAACTCCGTCTTCTTCATTTAACAAAATGTATGGCGCTCAAAACCCAACACTAAACTCTAATGTTTCGGTTTTCAACTGCTGTATAGCAGTTGTTTTGATGTGAGAATTTAATGAAATCCACCTACTTTATAAGCACATTGCAATCATAGCATTGTGACTTGAAAAAAATACAACAAATAGTAAAAAGAGTACAACAAGCCCAGATATATTTGAGAATCTGCATACTTTTCCAATGACTGCATTAAAGAATTTGTCTACTTACAGACATATACGCCAATAAAATAAGAGTCGGGTTTCTTTTTATGGGCGTCCTAATAAAGCTTCAAGGTTTTCACAGTTAACACCTGCAATGCATTCACTCATTTCTGATGGCTTCCTGACCTTCACGTTGAGAGTGAACAAACAAAATGTAAGAGTCTTGCCAAATGCAGAATGGGATGAGCATAAAGCACAGCCAGCGAAGACGGGTAAATACCGCCCCATTTCCATGCCCGAATCCCCTCACCCTCTATGGCAGTCTCTGAGTTGTGAAAGGAGGACGTAGGGCCTTTGGTCACACAAACAGACCCAGACTGATGTAGACGGAGATGGGGAGGGAGGCCCTGTGATGAAAGGCAACAGTAAACTCTGTAAACACAGCTACGCTCCTTACAGCATAGATGCAGCTATTTTCCCTCCCAATCAACTAAAGCAAACAACATTCTGATGGGCAAGGTGTGTGTGTGTGTGTGTGTGTGTGTGTGTGTGTGTGTGTGTGTGTGTGTGTGTGAGTGTGCTTGGTAAGAGAGAGAGAGAGATAGATAGAGAGAGAGAGAGAGAGAGAGAGAGAGATAGAAACAGAGTGTGTGTGAGAGCGATATATATATACATATATATATATATATATATATATATATATAGAGAGAGAGAGAGAGAGAGAGAGAGAGGGAGATAGAAACAGAGTGTGTGTGAGAGGGAGAGAGAGAGACACACACACACAGATAAAGAGAGAGAGAGAGGGAGAGAGAGAGGGGAGGAGGAAAACGAGTGAATCATGAGCCATTTAGACAGAGACTATGCTGATGTATGAGAAGGACTGCAGTAATTTAATCTCACTTGTCACTCACCTCAGTGATCATTATCTTGGGGGAAAAAAGAATGCATAATGAATAAACGATGCAGAAAACATGGCATATGCTTGGGTCTTGGTACGCATAAATTGATTGCCATCACAAGTCATTCGAACTCAAAGCAGTGGATAAGCTTTATGCCACATCGGTTGGAGGTACCGAGACTAATTTAAGGCTTGGATTCACACAGCCCAGGAGATTACTGTAAAAAGCAGCACAGGTCTCAAAAAAAATCAATCAAGACGGTTTAAAAAGCAGAGCTGAAAAGAATGATAATGTTTCGGGAACATCAAGTATGGTATGACATTTGTAAACTACACATCAAATGTATGTCCTTGTGGCTGGTAAAAAATCTACTGTAATGACAAAAATATAGCATAGGCCGCATATTGCTAACAGTCCATCATCTCATGCATGTTGTTTAAATTCAAATCCCATACAGCACGGAATTACTACATCAACCCTTTGATGGATGTCCTAAGAATTCAGAGCAAAAAAAAAACAGCCCCGTTTTGAGGAATAGAGGGAGTGAAATATGTTTGTCTGAAATAGACTTCCACGTCAACGCGGCGCGGCACAATGGCGAGGGCGTGTCGTCTCCCGTAATGGGCGAGGAGGCTCTCGTTCTCGCTCTCGCAGGGATCCCTATCGAGCTCCCAAACATTTTCTGGCACCGGAGCGCCAACAGCTGTTGCTTGCAAAAGATTACTAATTACGCGCAAGTGCTTTATGCCTTTCATCAATAGCTGTAATTACAGAGAGGAGAGGGGCGCGGGCCAGTGTGGTGGAGCCGGAGCCGGAGCGATGGGTCTGAGCGCGCGATGGGTCCTTTTGTGTGTCTCTCTCCCTCTC
This sequence comes from Setipinna tenuifilis, assembly GCA_030347295.1. Classification (NCBI taxonomy): domain Eukaryota; kingdom Metazoa; phylum Chordata; class Actinopteri; order Clupeiformes; family Engraulidae; genus Setipinna; species Setipinna tenuifilis. The sequence continues at coordinate 6,064,982 of CM059279.1, forward strand.
CTCGCCGTGTCTATAATGCCAGTCTGATGAAAGATTAAAATGGAGCGCCAGCGATGTTTGAGGAGATGAGATGGGAGGGGAGTGCAGCTGTGCTAGCGTTAGCGCTGGATACATATGCGATGTTGAGGAGATGGGGCCAGACTGATGCTTCAGTATGAGGCAAATTAACTGCATTTACAGTATATACCACAGATATTCTAAGACGACCAGATATGCCACTCTGGTGCATTTCCAACGTAAATGCAATGGGCCTTAATAGGGAGTGGCATATCTGGTCGTCTTAGAATATCTGTGGTATATACGCCCCCGGTAACACTTTATTTGAAGCTGTCTACATAAGGGTGACGTGCCCTTTAGAAATATAACATGACACATATTATAAACATCCTTCATTGTGTTTATGACTATTTCCACTACGTATCATGTAGTTTTTCTAATGTTGAGTTGATATGTTTTTGAATGCAGACATCGCAAAACCCAAATGGCACTTAATGACAACAGTCATAAACATAAATGAAGTGTCAATACTGTTCATGATATGTGTCATATCGTGTTTTCACCATGCTAATGTCACTCTCATGTAAACAACATTCATACACAGATGGGGGGGGGGGGGGCTGTCATGCATGGTGCCAGCCAGGCCATTGGGCGGCAGTATGCTGTTCGCTGTCTTGCTAAAGGATGCTTTGGTCTGCAGGGGCGGTGCTACCATTGGGCAAGGTCGGGCAATTGCCCTTATTTATCATCAATTATAAGGGGGTGTGAGAGGGGAGTGGAGTTATCTCTGGGTTTTGAAGTAGGGTTATGATGGGTAGGTTTGAGTATGACTTGGGTTTGGGGAGCTGGTGAAGAAAAGGGTTCAGAGGGGCCAAGAGAGGAGAATAGGGGCATCAGTGGACCCCAGGTGCTGTGGAATTTAACAGCCTTGTTTTGTTTTACGTGTCTAATTTCAAGGTGCAGGCAGCTCAGTAAGTCCCTCATCCAGTGTACTCTATATAAGAGGGTGGATGTGGGGATTTTCAGGCCTTAAGGATCGACTTTTTGGCAATTAAAGTGGCAAAGGCTAGGGCATCCTTCTGGCTTTTAGAGAGAGGAGCATACTTAGAGGGTAGGCCAGAAGAGTGATACTGTAAGTGCAGAAGGCTCAAGAGCTGTGTTGTGGAGGGCCTCAGAAATAAAGTCTCTCTTACTGTACCTTCTGAGCCACTGTCGTCGCGGTAACAGAGAACATGCAGCAATGTGTACTGTAGGTATCTGGAGTGTTTGAATGTAATGGCACGCTTGGCACAGAGAGCTTATTTCAGTTGTGTAACTGTAATTGTAATGTATTTTATTTATTAGGGACCATGTACAATTTAAAATATAACTGTTGCCATTTGATGCCTTGTACCAGAGTTAACCTCAGGCTGATTTACATCTGTGATTCATCCTCGTGTGTGATTCATTTTGTTTCATGTGATGTCTTAGTCCAAAGCAAAAAGGGTCAACAGGAGCAGCCTCGGGGCCTCGACTTTGGTGACTCCTCACAAATCACGAACGTGCGTGTTTGTTATAAAGGTTGGCAGATGCTGGAGGTCCAAAGCCTCCTGATTACATACTTAAATGACACATGCAAATCATGAAAAATGAAAAATGTAAAAGTAATTCTGCTAATGTTAGCAATGCACTTAGTATGCACCTATGCTGATGCAAGTGTATGTAGATATTCTGTTGACGTGGTGTGTGTGTGTGTGTGTGTGTGTGTGTGTGTGTGTGTGTGTGTGTGTGTGTGTGTGTGTGTGTGTATGCGTGTGTGTGTGTGTTGACGTGGTGTGTGTGTGTGTGTTTGTTTGCATACAGGAGGGTTGTTCTTAAGCATGCGTTGCAAACTGGGGCAGCGTATGGGCAAGGTCCTGACCTGTAGTATGAGTCACTTCAGTCGTCATGTAGTCTGTCAGCACAATGCCCCGCATATGCAGTGCAGTATTCCCATATGCAGCATCTGAGCAGTGAAGCATTTAAAAATACATGAAGAAATATGAAAGAAGGAATGAGATACAGACGTTGTTTTGTGTGTGTATGTGTGTGTGTGTGTGTGTGTGTGTGTGTGTGTGTGTGAGAGAGAGAGACAGTGTGCACGTGTCCGTCTGTGTGGGCGTGTGTGTGTGTGTGTGTGTGTGTGCGTGCGTGCATGCGTGTGTGTGTGTGTGTGTGTGTGTGTGTGTGAGAGAGAGAGAGTGTGCACATGTGCCTGTGTGTGTGCGTGTGTGTGTGTGCATGCATGCGTGTGCGTGTGTGTGTGTGTGTGTGTGTGTGTGTGTGTGTGTGTGTGTGTGTGTGTGTGTGCGCGTATCTACTATTAGTAGAAGAGGAATCTCAACATGCCTTCAGGGGCTACTATTCTTTTCATGATGTCTCATCTATTTTTTTTCTTTCGTATTACTGTAATAATATGAGTCAGCTTCCTGACCTAGTAGAGGATGTATTTTTGTTCCTCTCTGCCACACGCAAAACAAGCTGCATAAGATTTAATTTTCCTTATTGTACATAGTGAACGTTTGTCGTAAAAGGGGTTCATCCAGAGTTAATCAGTTGATAATCAACTACATTTAATACACTGCCAAGCAGATGCACGGACATCAAAGTGTTGTGTTTGAAATCAACAGGCCCATCAGTAACATTAAGGAAAAAGGAGGATATTTAATTATGTGCTGCATCGAACCCACTGTCATCACGTGGCCTACAGATGTTGTGTGTGTTACTGTACATACAGAAGCACAAACCATGCAAACACCATGAGAAATGTAACACAAAGAGCAGATTTGTCTTTAGATTTGAGTCATACTTGTTAGCACTTCACTACTTCCCACAGCACTATGTTCCCACAGCGCTGTGTCCCCACAGCCCTATATCTCCACGGCTCTATGCTCCCACACCCCTACAAAATCCTTCAAAATTAGGGCCTATGTTCCCCTGTTTCCATATCCCCGTTCTCCCATTTTGGTAGCCAATTACACGCAACCTATAATCCATCTTTGTTTATTGAAAACATTTTCTTCTTAGAAACTGCAGGACCATTTGGCTGTGGGAACATAGGGCTGTGGGGACATACAGTAGAGTTGTGGGGACATAGGGCTGTGAAAACATAGGGCTGTGGGGACATAGGGCTGTGGTGACATAGGGCTGTGCAAACATAGCGCTGTGGGGACATAGGCCTGTGAAAACATAGGGCTGTGGGACCACTGAGCTGTGGGAACATAGGGCTGTGGGAACATAGGGCTGTGGAAACATAGGGTTGTGGAAACATAGCGCTGTGGAAACATAGCGCTGTGGGGACATAGGGCTGTGGGAACATAGGGCAGTGTGAACATAGGGCTGTGGGAACATAGGGCTGTGGGAACATAGGGCAGTGGGACTGTGGGAACATAGGGCAGTGTGAACATAGGGCTGTGGGGACATAGGGCTGTGGAAACATAGCTCTGACCTAATTGGTGTTGGTGGAAGTGCTGTGGCCTGCTGTCCTTTCCAGTGTCAGCTACTGTCCTCTCTCACAGCATGCTGACTTAATTTGCCACCTCTGCAGATATTTGCATATGGGAGATATGTAAATACAGGTAGGGTATTTAGGCTATAGCCTAATCCCTGTCTTTGATGGCGGCATATCATATTCAACACAGCGTGACACTGAGGAGAATGAGGCCTCTCCCTCTATCCAACCCATCATGATCATCAATTTCTTTTCTTTTTTTTTTAATTATCAAGCTGCGGCGAAAAAAAAACAAAGTTAATTTCCTGATGGTGGGGTGCGAGAGGACAAGGACAGAGGCGGGGAAAGGTCAGCTGGCTCGCTCCCAAACCGACGATCCCCTCAGCGGTATCCTTCACATGCGTCACACCTTCAGCCTCCCCACACCGCCCGACTCCTCCTACCCTACTCAGCCCACCCCCTCCAACCCCCCCACCACTGATCAGCCATCCTCCCCCCCCCCCCCCCCCCCCAACCACCTACGGTGCACTTACGTCACAGTTACAGCCTTCCCCACGACTCCCCATACCCTACCCAGCCCACCCCCTCCCATCCCTCCACCACTGATCAGCCATCACCCCCACCCTCCCACCCATCACACCTTCAGCACCCCCCCCCCCACTCCCCCTACCCTACCCAGCCCACCCCCACCCCTCCACCAGCGACCACCCACCCACCTACTGTGCCTAACTGGGGAGTGAGTGAGGCTCTAATAGCCTGTCAACACGCATCTCGGGACGGCGGAGGGGATGGCAGCGAGTGGGCAGCGACAATGGCACCTTGAAGGGTTTCCATTAGTGGCCGCCTCCTGACTCTGTCAAGCCATGTTAATGCAAAACCCCACCGTCCCTCTATGACGCTCAGGCAGTGCGGCCCACCCCCCCGGGCTATATCTTAACCCCATCCCACCCCCCCACCACACCCCCATCCCACCTCTCCGCCTCCCCTCAAATGCCCCTGGCATTTGATAGCCAAAGCTATCAAGACTTCTTTTTCTCTCACTCCTTTACGCATTTTTTTATGCCATCTATCACTCGCTGACTCATGTTTACTTGTCAGTCATTTCTCTCTTTTTCTCCCTCTCTCTCTCGCTTCCTCTCTCTCTCTCTCCCTCTCTTCATCTCTCTCTCTCCCCCACTGGCTGTTACTCACTCTTGCTTCATATGTCTTCTAATCTTTCCCATCTTAAAGGACGAGTCCTCCTTTAGTTCCTTTTATTAGGCTTGGCTTCAATAAAGCTTCCCCCCCCCTTCTTCTTCAAAGGGCAAATGACTTAGCTCCAGAATAACTAAAGCAGTAATTAAAGATTTTGTATGCCATGAAATGCTACCGATTCCCACTTTGACCACAAAAGAGTTGATCGCTAATTGCGATGGACATTCACCATTTTCTTTTTAATGGAAAGCCCATTCCGGGGGTGGCCATGGGGATTTGTGCTTTGGCAGTGGCAGTGGCAGTGCCCTGAATGATGTAGCAGGGGCTGAGGGGACAGTGGGAGTGAGGTGCATTAAGGACAACCTGTCAGCCAAGGCACATTTAAAGCTTAAAGTTTTAAATAAATAATCTACATACGTCCGAGCGTTAAATATAACATACATCTGCTGCCGATTTGTTCTGAAAATGACTGTGGACGAAGATGGTGAGCGCCACATGCCTGTTGTTTTTGACTGATGTAATGTTTTGATTACTTTCTACTGGTGGTAATATTACAGTGAGCATAATAAGCAGTGTAATTACAAGTTCAAATCTATATGTGGATATGGATTTTACTTAGAAAGCCTTAGAAAACAGCATGCCCTGCTTTAACAGATGTGTACCATCAGATCTGACGCAGAATAAATTATGGAAGCACTTAAAGCTGTTTTTGTTACAAGGGCACATTTTTGAAGGATTTATGAGTAATTTGATAATAAAAGGTGCACAGACTTCAATGCTTTGAAGGAGCTGATCAATGTCTCATTTAGGTTTGTCTGATTAAAAAAGCATTTTGTTTACCTGCTTTAAGAAAAGCGTTTGTGTTTTTTTTTTTTTTACAGTTTTTGTCAGTTGTTCAAGCACAAAAATCTATTGGCCGAACAACTTTCTAAATTGCTTAAACTAAAACTGAACAGAACTGTTTACACTTTTGTCAATACCATAAAAAAATTTCACATACTAGAACACAATTTGCAAAACTCACTGACTCCTCTTTGCAAAACTCTAAACACAATCTCATTCTTCAAACACATTTTGCATTATTTATCTTTTTATGAAGCTTGTATTCACAAGACTTTATAACACATTTATAAAGGCTTATATGCATATTTACAGTATGTAAAGAATACATAACTATTTATGCATACTTATGACTGTACTCCTAAGGCATTATAATGCTATGTCATAACTGTCATATGTGATGCATGCAGATATTACCTGCATACGATGTCCCTCTCCGTAAGTCTGTTGTATTGTATGGTAGCATTTCTAGCCAGCTGCAGTGACAGTACCTTAAGCTCTGCTTCCTAACACATAGTGGCGTTTGGAATAGGACTACTCCTCTGTCTTGTCTTCTACCCTTGTCTAAACCTATCATCAAGCCCAACTCCTGGCTGGGCACTGCTTGCTTGCGATGAATAAAAATGAGCTAAGCCCGCTAGTGTGATACCATGTCGACTCCCGTTGGCTGCGGGCCATTTTTAAGCACACACGGAGAAAAGCTAAAGTGGTCTGACTTGCATTTATAACGAAGCTTCTGACAGCTCTCCATGCAGTGCGCTAAGTTCTTTAAAGTTCACTCCTATTGCAATCACACAGCAATTAACTCTTCAAAAGCAGCTTGCTTTTTAGTTTTCCATAGCCTTTCCCCCGCCCACCAACCTTTTGTGCCTTAAAAAACAACAATCATGTTCTTTTTCTCTTTTGAAGAGAGAGTTTAAAGACTTGGGGAGTGTTTGGCTGAAACTCTGCAGTAGTACCTACCTTAATGCATTTTAAAATCGCATTACACCACAACAGGGGAGACATAAGTCCTTTAAAAGTACTGACAAGTGAAAAAGGAGGTAACACTTTATTTTATGGTTTCTTTTTTTAGTGCATCTACATGTAACACATGTACATAATTTGATGTACTTACACTGTACGTACCTAACACTAACCTTAACCCTAATCCTACCATACAGTGTAAGTAGATGTTACATATTGTTACACACTAGTTACCCTGTACCTAATTGATGTAACAGGAACACTAAAAGAAAGTATAACCCAAAAAGTTTTTTTTTTTCAACTGCTTATGCACAAAATCTTTATATAGCACACAATTGTAATGCCTCACACTGAAACATCACAACTTCACATCAAATCAGCAAAACCATACACAAATTCTCAGCCTTGACAAAGTTCTCAATTTAGCTATTCATTTTTTTGCAAATCAGTACACACAAATCTCTACATAACACACAGACATCTAACAGGAA
>CM059279.1:6084438-6099438 GCA_030347295.1 Setipinna tenuifilis
ACACACCACTAGAGGACTAGAAGATGTTTTCTGTCTAAGTCTCAATCACGTGCCAGCCAGTCAAAGAGAAAAGAGCAAATGGTTAAATTGCCCCTGTCGATTGGATGTGAAATAAGCAATGCAGCTGTTTGCATTGCCGCCCACCCACCCAATCCTCTCTCCTCTCCTCTCCTCTCCTCTCCTATGCATGTGTAATTGAGCTGTGTGTGTGTGGAGCTGTGTGCCTCTGAACCCTCCCGGAGCCCCTGCTGGGAGCTGGGAGCTGGGAGGGGGCTGGGAGAGGAACAGAACAGATGTATGCGGCGCTATGCTACACGCAGGAGAGCGGCCCCACTCCCGTCACAAGCCAGGCGGAGAGAGGAGAGAGACATACAAAATACATACGGGCCTGACAAACTGTCTGCATCCATGCTTCCGCAGATGTGCACAATAATAGGAGCCAGGTACCTCCCTCTGATCCCCTTTCAGTGACTTACATACAGCGCATATTTATAGATAGTCTAGTGTGGCTTTAGCACAGGAGAGGTCTCATCAGTGTCTGACGTACATAAGCCAATAAGCTTTTTGCTTTTCTCTCTAAGCGTCTGATTAGAGCTGGTTGCATTTGAAATTGGCTGACTAACAAACTGAACTAGTAAAAGATGCAAAACGCAAATAAAAGGTGCAACAATAAAATAGAAGATGAGCAAATTGGTATGTGGGAGAAATTGCAAGAAGAAGCAGGAAGATGGTATGTTAGTGTCTCGTAGCATTTGGCCCTTATAGATGGCTTCAAAGACAGTCTGCATGAAACCAAGACAGTTTAGACAACTGTAATTTTCAACACATCAAAAAGGAACTTAAGGTTTTGGAACTTAAATGTGAATAAACATATTGGATATGGTATTTAAGACCACATAACTCCTTTAACCAGAACTTGCATTAATTGGTTTGATTTGATAAAAGTCCTGTATCATATCTACAAACATAACCATCCATTTTTAAATATCTTACCAAAACAAAATGTTAATGTCTTTTTTTTTACAAACTAATCATCTGCATGGTGATCTGAAATGTTCATTCTTTGTTTTGGTGCCATTAGAAATGATTAACTGATTCCAAAGATGGCTCTTTCCTATGCTACTATAAGTGCTTCCCCTTCCTGATGCTACCCCTCAGCCCCCCCCCCCCCCCCCCACACACACACACCCACACACACACCCATTCCTCCTCTGCTCTGTCTACCTTGGTTCACAGTGTGCTGTGTGTGTATGCCTCTGAGTCCAGTAAAGTCTTTTGACTTGCACAAGTTAGACATCTTTAAAGGTCATGGCTTAGTTTAAGTTACAGATGAGAGAATAGTAAGGTAAGGAGTTTCTTAAGTTTGTCTGTAAAAAACAAACAAACAAAAAAAAAATAGCAAAACTTTTTTAGAGAATTTGTCTTGTCACACGCCTAGTGCACACCTTGCAGTAAAGCATTCTGCTGTTTGTGCACAGTCCTGGCACTGTACACATAAAACAACCGTAATGGTTCAGCCTGAGCCTCACACACACTTCCAGCCAAACAACAGAGTGCTTTAGGAGTCCATAAGGTACGAGGTTTAATTGGATTGATTGCTAACCTTGAACATAACAAAACCCCTCGCCAGAATTAAGGGCTGCACCTTTCACGCCACAGGTGAAAGATTTTTGTATATATTAATTTTTATATTGCACCTCAGTGATCCAAAAAAGGCATATTAAATCTAGAGAATCAGCTGCTGTGGACTGCAAAAGGGTATTTAAGCGTCGAGTTTTTAAAAACAAATGTAGAGAAAAAAAACAAGTTGAAAAATACTGTCTTTCATTAATTAGACCAGCCTACACCTTTATGAAGACAGAGACTGTAAACAAACAGCCCATAATATACTGAATGGCAGGCATTCACTCCTCACTGACCCAACAGAACATTTTAATACTTTAAATGAGTTCTTTGCTAGAACTTCATCCCCCCCCATGACCACCACTGAAGTATACCCAAGTGAACACACTAAAAACGCTGACAGAAAGAAAGATGGATTGCAAAAGGTTACCTAGAAAGGCATAATGGTTTTAGTTCAGCAATATACGGTCTGTTTTGTTTTAAAAACAATAATAATAATACCTAGGTAGTCTTGGACAAATGCCTTGTTTGGTAACCAATAGCTTTCTCCATACTTAGCAAACCAGTCATGTATTTCATTACATGAGCTGATTGACCTGTTGTAGTAGGTTGACAAGTATGGTGGTGCATGGAGTTTTGTAACAACAGCAGTCCTGCATTACAGTGAATATATTCTTTTCATTTTTCTGCCAGGTTGTGGTGGGATTTAGCTTTAGCCCTATTGAAAATGTTATTAATACCATATTTTATTTACATGCCACAGCACAGACTTGAGTGCATTATCTATCTATTTGGCCACACTACACTCCTGCACACTATTCACAGCGAAAGTGGTGGCTGCTGCTGCTTATTTCTATATATGTCAAGACAGTCTCTTTGCACCCCTCAGCTCTCACTTGGGATTAGGCAATGGACTTACAGCACTCGACAGACAGGCAGGAGACCTCAAAGCTGCTTGGCACACCTCATATTGAGGCGATAGCATCAGAGAGAATGAGTGATTGTTCTGGATTTATCTGACAGCCAGGGGAATGGATTATGCGGCTGCGAGCCTGCTACCTCGACTGTTTGCAGATGCCAAGAGAAGAGTTAGAAAAAATTCGTTCTACTGATTCTGGAAGATACAGTACAAGCTTCTGTGGTCAGACAAAATCATGCTGACAGTACATTAAAAGGAGGTGATGTACCTCAGAGAACAAAAGAAATGCTATTTAGTTGGTATTTTTTGTAGATATGCATCAGATGCTGTGTGAGACAGAGAGAGACGAAACAAAACTATGCATAGCTGAGCTCCTAGGCCTGTATAGCTGTGATTTTGTTTTAAATGTCCTTGTCCCTTTCCTTTTTACAAGTCACAAACAAATGTTCATTATTGAAATATTTTAATTCAGGCTGTTTTCAGAGAGAAAAAACTTCATATATGCGAAAACAGTTACCCCATGACTCATAAATGAAATTCACATACAGTATGCAAAATTGTTTTACATATGCCACTCAAAAGGAAAGGACTGATTGGATGTACTTGAAAAGTTTTTTCACATGAACTAACTACATCAAATGCCCAGAAGTTCAACACACAAGTCAGATAGCCAGAGTTAAAAAACAAAAAACAAAAAAAACATCTGTTTTCCACCAAATGACCCACGATTGCCCGAAGATGGTGAATCTGCAGCTATAAAGGAAATTGTCCCCCATGCTGTTGACTTTAACAGTCAGCCATAAAGATATGGCAGCCCACTGTGTTTCCTGCAAGGGGGGTGTGGGGTGGAGGGTTCGGGGGGGTGGGCACGCAGAGACGCGGGGTTGGGAGAGGTCGGGGGGGGGGGGTGCGAGGCTGGAGTACTAGCCACTTTAATTAATAACTGTGGGCCTTTGGACGCCTGCCCAGGATGCAGAGGCTGCCGCAGCACAGCGCAGCACAGCGCCCTGTCCGTCCCTCTTTGCCCAGACGAGCTGGACAGCTCCCGCGCTGCCCGCACTGCCCGCCCGCACTGCCCGCGCTGAGCACCCTCTCGTGTCAGAATTGATCTCCGACGCTGATCCAAGCAGCTGTTAAGAAATTAACTTGACCTAGGTGGGGTTTTAATGTCCCCCTAATGCAAGGTGATGTATAATTCTCAAACACAGATCAGGGGGGACGTTTCCCCCTCACGTCCTCTAAATTGCAGCAGACACATAAAAACGCAGGAGTATTATTCTACGGGGAGGGACGCCAGTGGGCAGTTGTCTACTGGGTGCTATACTGATGCTCATTATCATGCCGTGCTGGGCTGCTATAGGAGACTCCCCCAGTGATCCCTTGCTGGTTAACCTGCCGACCTGATTAAACAGAGAGAGAGACTGGGCGACTGCCGCTACAGGTGTGGGGAAAGATTAGACTCACACACAGATTAGACTGGGATCTATTGGAGCTGCACTGGCTCTCTGAGGACTGTGGTGGGGCCACCTGACGGCTAATTAGACACTCCTCCTACTCCTCACTGTCACCACCTGGATGTGGACTGGGTTATTAGGACCCTGCCCCACTACAGCAACACACATGCTAATGCTAATGAGCTAATGCTGATTAACATTCTAGTCCAAAAAGGGTAAGCTAAGCATCTAACATGCCTTGCTAATAACAACACAGTACAGTTGGCCCTACTAATAAAAAGGTATAGTGCTAGCTAACTTGTATTCTGCAGATATTTGGTTGCACTTTATTTGTCTACACTCCTACACTGTTTACAGTAAAAACACAAGCTTAGTTAATTATTTATAAGCTAATACAAGCGTATTTCATTATTTACATGTGTGTGAGTGCATGTTTCTGTGTGTGAGGGAACCATAAAGCAAGAGCTCTCGGGGAGATCTTAGGGTATTTCTGGTGCTACACTCCATCCATATTTTTACATTTACATTTTTACATGTACATTTTTAGCTTATATTAAGTAAAAGTGCACAGGCAAAACATCGCAAAAATAGTACACACAAAAAAACAGACTAAAACTCAACTGGCAAAACTTAACAAAAGTTTACTTTTTTTTTTTTACTTTCTACACAAATCCACTAAATCCAAAATAATACAAAAAATGGATGAAAATGAATCAAAAGAATCATTTTTCCCCCTTGTCCTTAAGTCAAAGCGAGTAAAGTTAAACCATCCAAGGGGCAAGAGTAAGCCTACTGTGGGCATCAGAGGAGTGGACGTCATGAAGCCCTGAGAAGTGGGCATCATGTCACTAAGCAAAGGAGGTGGGACGTTGTGAAGCCTAGTTGTCACTGAACAGAGGAGATGGGACGTAGATACAGAGCTCTTGTGGCAGGAATGTTTCCCGCTGTCTTTCTCCCCGTGTGTGTGTCTGTCCCTCTCTGTCCCCCTTTCTGTTCTCGACGCTGTTCTTAGGGGAAATTAGGATGGTATTATCTTTATTTAAGGGTAGCCATGCAGCAGGTACAAAATTGTGCAGTGAGTAAACTTCCTCTCCCCAGCATCTAAAGAGGCAGGCAAGGCGAGTGACAGAAGCAGACACCCATGGGCTTTACTTCTGATGGCAGCGCTCCTGCCTCCCTTCTCCTGTGTTTTGAGTTAACGGCCGACACACAACTTGGGCTGTCAACACAGCGCAGGCAGCACATTTGTTTTCTGTTCACTGTTGTCTTTTGCTAGCCTGGCTGTCGCAACAAGCTTGTAGACAGAGCTTGGTCTGACAAATCTCCCATAGACAGGACGCCCTCAGAGTCGGGATCAACGAGCGTCTTACAAATGCCTCTGTGGACAGAGGTACAACCAATCAGACAGCTGATTCTGATGACAAATGCGTAGCATTTATTTTTTATTGTTGCCCAATTTTTGGGGCAAAGGAACAGCCGAGAATAGACAGGTTGGCCAGACTGACTTAAATGCGAAATTTAGTGTAGCATCACAGGTATGGGTGGGACCAGGCTAGTCTTTTGCACATTTTTTAAAATTTCATTATTTTTAAATGTGTACCTTAGTGTGTGTGTGTGTGTGTGTATATGTACGCACTCACTCTACTACTGACTGTACTGTGTCTGTCTTGTCTCTACTGTGTTCTAACAGCTGCATGTTTGTTCTTGGTGAAACGTTGTTTAATCTCACTATGTTCTACGTATGTACAGTACACAGCAAAAACGACAATTAAACTTACTCGATTGACTTCACCTTCCAACTCCATAACAGGCACATATCCACAGTATAGGAGCTTTATGTCATTTTGTATAAGTGCCACTAAAATGAATGAGAAAATAAGATCCACATGGGCAGGCAGCAATGGGGCCTTAGCAGAGATGTAAATACATTCAAGTGCATCTTCAGTGCTTTTGGCCCCTCAGAACATCACAAATATTTTCAGTGATAAAAGCAAATATGGTTGCTGTGCTCGGTTTGAAACATGCACGGCTTCATGAGTTTTATCATGCTTCTCCCTCATGCAGAGAGTAAGCATGACAATGTGACAGCTGTTTTCATATCCGGCTTCAATTTGTTTGACCGCTACCCAGATAGGATAGTTGTGACTCATTGTGAAAGCCACAGTTTGACTTCAAGTTCAAAGCTTAAAGGTTTAACTTTTAAAGGTTTCTGCACTGCTTTGTGTCCAGAATATAAAACTACATGATAAATTGCCTGGATGGTGATTTGCTGGCTTGTGAGAACTAGACTACAGTGTGCTTGTCTTCACTTTACACATCTGTTTACCATTAACCGAAGGCTAACAGTATAATAAAAGGTTTTACTACTAATAAAAGCATACCATGTTTTTTCTTAAGGCAATATGTCCATGTAACCCTTATGTAGTGTTAACAACAAGCAATTATGTCATGATGCAGAGGCAGTTGTTGGATAATAGCCATTCAATGCTAGCCTGTTGCCTAGTATCAATTATACTCTTTTAAGGAAAAAAATTGCAGCTAGTGTTGCATTTCATGAGATGCAGTACATGCATCACGTCTCAGGTAACACTGATCTATATCTTTGACCACAGTCTGCACACAACATGCTTACCTAAGCAATGTTTTAGCTAGAGACGGTTGATAAGAAGCTTCTAAACAGTCTTTGTTTTAGCTTTCATGTGTCCACAACTACGATGTCACTAAAGTGACATCACCATCTGTCTTTAACTCTTTCATGTGCTACAACTGACACAACAGAAGGAACAAGCCTATAAACATCCCAAGCAGCTTAAAAAAGCCCCCTTTTGTAGAAAAAAATAAATTAATAACGGCACATTTGCATATTTGAAAATAGTATCGCCGGCTAGTTCTATTAGCTGTTTCATCTAGTCGTGAGAATTGCTGTCATTGCACTTTCGTGTACATTTAAATTCCGGAGGATCTTTATACCCTTGTGACTGCAGTAATTCAGTGCACACATGTCTTTTTCACCAGTACAGCATGTCAGCTTGGGCATATTTATACGTATTTTTCATATTTGTGAGCTCAACACAGAAAGTAGGAGGACAGCAGGAGTCGATGGAACAGCATGGCACATATTTAACATATTTGGCCTCTCGCTTCCTCAGGCAAGACTGAAACGTGCAACACTGACCATGCCACTGGGCTTGTTTGAAATGACTGGCTGGCTGAGTGGCTGCCTTAAAGCTATGCATTGTAGACTTGAAATTGTGATGTTATTGGACAATCTCCTCCAAACCTCACCGTTCAGATTGTCCAGGAGGACGGTATGGTTTGGTATCGTAACTTTCGGACGAGATTGTCCAAAAATGTCACTATTTTAAATCCAGAATCCATTGCTTTAAGCCAGCCAGTCCTTTCAAACAAGCTCATAGTGTTTCTGAGGATGTGTCCCTTCCCTAGCCAAGCAATTAGGTCACACTCAGCAGCGGCACAAAGGAGGCATTTGTGTCCATCGGCATCATCACTTCTGATTATTTCTTTGAAGTGTGCATTTCAGAATGATTGAGTTGAACGATGCAAAATGTAAATTAATGTTTCATGCAAAAGCTCAAACTCCACTCTTTTTTTCAGTTGAAGGGGAAGTTTTTTTTTCTCTCTCTCTCTCTCTCTCTCTAACAGTTTTGTGTACCTGGTGAAACAAGACAGGATCGATGCCATTTCATGCCGTTTTCCCCGCACGCTTGTCTGTGCTACTAGTTTCTCATAATTATTCCCGATAACGACACACAAGATTGCTGAAGTTGTCCCTTGATCCATTTGCACATTGATTTGCTAAAGACAGCTATCAGTTAAGCGCCAGTAAATTAAATCGAGTTGCAGAGACACGGAGGGCCCTCCTATCACTCCTGCCAGTGAGAGCTGCTGTGCTCTGTCCCTTTTAGCTGCACGCACACTAAACGTGTCATATGGGTATATGCAGATGGTTATTAGTCTCAAACTAAGTGGTGCCACCTGGCTCGCCTGGTAACATGTCTAATAATACTTCAGATATGCTGCACTTGTTGTTTGCAAAACATACAAGCAGAGACTCAGGTGTTGCACTGTTCAGAGTGATGATAGGGTTTAGATAGCTTACTTGAGTGTGGTGTGTGTGTGTGTGTGTGTGTGTGTGTGTGCGTGCGTGCTGGTGCATGTGTGTTTATACTTGAGTGTGTGTGTGTGTGTGTGTGTGTGTGTGCATTTATGTGTGTTGGTGAGAGAGAGAGGGAGATAGAGAGAGAAAGAAAGAGAGAGAGAGAGAGAGAGAGAGAGAGAAGAAGGGTGTATCATTTATAATAAAAATTGCTGTCTACAGCAGCACTACTTTCCTTCTTAGGCACCAGCGTTGGCCATGTGATTCTGTATTTCCAGATAAGTAATTACAAGGCAGACTCAAGGAACAGAAACCTGGGGAGAGAGAGAACACTGTTGCACCTTTCAAAATCATCACTTGGGCGAAGATAAGCAAAACCGTAAACAATGAGGAAAGCAGTGTAAACACAGACTGATACAAATACAGCTTGTTACCAAATTATGGAAATTAGACCCTTACCTAAAAACACACAAACAAACAAACAAACAAACAAAAACACAGACCAAAGAACCCTTAGAGCTAGCTCTCTTGATCACTTACATATGCCCATAAAAGGCCTACACGCTGAAACACAATGAGGGAATTTGCTACATCTCGACAGCATGACAGCATGACCCCTCCCCCAGAGGGATGTGTATATTCTGCACCAGACATATCGTAATTACCCTTGGGGCAGTTAGGGCGACCGGTTTTATCCCGTTATTTCCACTGGGGGCCATGAATGCCAAATCCCAGCCCCGCTTTCCCACCCACGGGTCAATCACCGGGAGCGGGCCATGTCGTATGTACTCCCACCCTGGGGAGCGGTGATATTTATACAGGCAACTCCGCTCAGTCCCCCATGGTGGTGGTGGTGGGGGGTCTGTTTAATATCTCAATCAAATGAACAACCCCAGGCATGAGCGGGGGGTGTGGGTTGGGGGGCGGGCAGGGGGTTAATATACCACTGGGTCCACCCCTTCTCACAGGGACACTCGTTTGTACTGTAATGTCCACCAGAGGCATTTACAACAGGCTGGCCTCCACAGTCGCTCCCTGTGCTTGGTATTAAAGCTCGCAGCTGTGCATTTGGCATGGCCATTTTCCACTGGGCATGCCAACAGGAACGGCCAATTAAGGTGTCGCCATACTGGGCAGGCCCACGCATCACCTGCTGAACTGGAGTGCCAATGATGGGACCAGCTTGGGCTCACTTACTTGTATAGTCCCTGCAGCTAAGGAGAGGAGAAGGGGTACCAAACGTGTACTTTGGCCGCAACGCCAAAGAGCCAGGCTCATTGGTATGGCAGTCAGAGCACACCCACACAACCCTAGTGATGGTCACTCCATCACAGTCCCACAGGTAACGACTAGAGCTGGCATGTTGATCAGCCCCTGAGTCATACAGCTGAAACCAGAGTCAGATTGTGATGCTGGATTCTATTCACCGCCCACACTTGGGATCTGAGGAATTACATGACTTGTGTAAATGTCTAAATGTGTCTGTGCCTTCCCTATTAGCTTCATTTTGCACTATGCCAGAGCACCTGTAGTTTGGAATCTAGGTTGAAAAGGTGATTTGGAATGGTTTAGCAGTTAATTTATAGTTTTAAGAAATATGTAAACTCTACACATTAGTGTAGTCAGTCAATCATTGTGTATTACTTGCTAGGTCATGCTGTATGCTTGATTTTGGTGTTTGACTCAATGATTTTATAGCTAAACTACTATACCTATATACTTAAGCAATGGCTCCCTGCTGTCTGATTGTTGTATATTAGCTTAGCTTTCTGGCTCAAATCTGCTCCCAACTTGTGTGGGTATTGCTACAAACAGCCACACAGGAGCATGGCATTCGCTAGGCAGACAGACGTTCGGATTAGCCGCCAGGGGTAGAACAGATTTCACATACCTGTACCTACTGCTCTCTGCAAAATGTCCATCCTGAATTGTCCTGAAGGAAATTGCATTTTCAAGCACATTAGGGGGAGAGAAGTGTAGGAAGGGGATTATCTCTGCACACTTTCAAAATCATTTTCATTTCATGGAAGCCAGCTGGCCAATGCTACCCCCAAAAAACACACAATAAAGTTAACAAGGCAATTGACAAGCACAATATAAGCCCTATTTCCAGCTTGTCATTCTGCTAACGTTAAACAATGCAATAATCAAACATTTTGCTCGAGCACTTTCTCATGCGGCCTCATTTTTTTGCCCCACACACATTTAATGCGGAGAGATTGGATTCCCTAATGCTCTCGTCTCATTCAATGCCTCCTCACCTGAAGAGGAGCTAGAGGGAGTGAGACAGACAGACGGGGAGAGAGAGAGAGAGAGAGAGAGAGAGAGAGAGAGACAAAGAGAGAGAGAGAGAAACAGAGAAAGAGCGTGAGAGAGACAGACTGAGAGAGAGAGAGAGTGAGAGAGAGAGAGACAAAAAGAGAGAGAGAGAGACAGAGAAAGAGAGAGAGAGGAAGAGATAGATGAAGAGAGAGAGACAAACAGAGAAAGAGAATGAGAGAGACAGAGAGCTGTTTAGAAGAGCCCTCCATTCCCATCTGAAATATGCGCTGGTGAAATGAAATCCCCTTTCTGTGGCCCTTAACAGAGAGCATAAATTCCGGCATGACTGCTGTTTTTTATTACATCAATTGCCTCGCGATGGGCACCATTTCTCTGCCACCCAGAGAACACGGGAGCGGCACAGTACAGCAGGGAAAAGGGAGAGCTGGGAAAAGCATGTGGGTTTTTTTTTTTCTTTCTTTTTTCTTTTTTTTTCTCTGAAGGAGCTCTGAAGTGAGGAGTATATTGCCTGCCTGCCTGCCTCCCTGCCTGCCTGTCTGTCTGTCTGCCTGCCTCCCTGCCTGCCTGCCTCACTGTCTGCCTGCCTGCCTGCCTGCCTGCCTGTCTGTCTGCCTGCATGTCTGCCTGTCTGTCTGCCTGCCTGTCTGTCTGTCTGTCTGTCTGCCTGCCTGCCTGTCTGCCTGCCTGGCTGCCTGTCTGCCTGTCTGCCTGCCTGTCTGGCTGCCTGCCTGTCTGCCTGTCTGCCTGCCTGCCCTTCTGCCTGTCTGTCTGCCTGCCTGCCTGCCTGCCTGGCTGCCTGTCTGTCTGTCTGTCTGTCTGCCTGCCTGCCTGCCTGCCTGTCTGTCTGTCTGCCT
This sequence comes from Setipinna tenuifilis, assembly GCA_030347295.1. Classification (NCBI taxonomy): domain Eukaryota; kingdom Metazoa; phylum Chordata; class Actinopteri; order Clupeiformes; family Engraulidae; genus Setipinna; species Setipinna tenuifilis. The sequence goes on from CM059279.1 coordinate 6,095,689, forward strand.
GCCTGTCTCCTGCCTGTCTGTCTGCCTGCCTACCTGTCTGCCTGTCTGTCTGCCTGCCTGCCTGTCTGCCTGTGTGCCTGCCGTGGTGGCCTGGTGTCTGCCTCCCAGGTATGTAAACGCCTCAGCAGAAATTGGGCTTATGCAACGCCAGATTGCACAGAACAAAAAAACAAAAAAAACAAAAACGTAATTTCCAGGAAATTTAGGAAGAAGATGATATTAAATGCCTAACCACCATACAGGTTTGGACGGCCATCTTGTTAGCTTGTGGTCAACGCTGTTCAGACTGTATGCTAACCATAGCTCTGATTTAGGACACTTGCTTACGTATTAGCTCAGGCTTGAGGAGTCTGTACCTGGCTGCTAAGTGAATGTGAAACAGAATGAAGGATGAGACCCCATTAGGACTGAACGAGCCCCTTATCTGTGGTGTTAAATAGTGTTGCATTCTTCAGATGCAACGTGAAGAAAGCCATTAAAGAGCTGATTGCATGCTGCCATTTAACCCGATTAAGGCTCACGGAGCTCCCACCCAATGCCACACACACACACACACTTACACAAACACACACGCATACACACACACAAACACACACACACACACACACACACATACACCTTAGCTTTCTTTTTTTTGGCCCCAAACTCCTTCATTCTCCCTTCATCGTTTTTCTCATATTGCCTCCATGTTGTCATCCAGGGCTGCATGACAGCCAGCCCGTGTGATGGAGAACAGCTATGCAGCCTGCCTAATTGTGTCTGTACACAACAGCGAGATGATGGCGGGCATTAGCACAGAATGACTCTGTAATGAGTCAATACAAAGACCCACGGATCATTTTGTGTATTAGGACTAGAAGAAAATGGAGTAAGTGAGAAAGAGAGAAAGTTATTTTTGAATCTTAATAACTGCAAAATGTGAAATTGCACGAAGGTAGATAAACAGGCAAAATGACATTAGGTGCTTGTTCGTAAATTGGCAGTGAATATTGCTTCTGTAAATATGTGTGTGTGTGTGTGTGTGTGTGTGTGTGTTAGACACAGGGAGAGACAGTGAGAGAGAGAGGGGAAGAGAGAGAGAGAAAGGGAAGGAGAGAGAGGTAGAAGACAAACAGACCTCAATTTTTACTTATTTTACAGAAACATGTCCAGACAAAAGCAGCCTATGCTCACAGGATCGAAGCCCATCTTAAGGCAGCCACAGGCTAGTAAATTTAAGGGCTTTCAGCCACTCAAAGCCACACCATCATAACACCTCAGACCTTCATGCAGAAGCAGCCATTGTCCCATGTGCTTCAGTCTATTAGACCATTCATTTTGTTAAATTCTGATTTCTTTTGTGATTTTTTACTCAATGACCTTGTGACTTCCACTGCTGTGTTTAAAAAGCTGCTGGAGTCCTGCGGTTTGACATGACAGCTTTGAAGAGCCATTGTATAAAGGATGTCACACAATGCACTCACTGAGCCCCTGAAAAACACACAGACATCAGCCGGAGTCCCAAAAGTATTCAGTATTAACTCATTTCCACCATTTGATGAAAATTACAGTGTATTTGTCACACTGAGAGCAAAGTTAATGTCAAAGTTTGAAAAGAATTGCATTATTGTCATGTTGAATGACTGCTTCAGGAAAAGTAAATGAATTGAGTGTTTGTCTGCTGCATTTTGACTGATTATCGCTTCCCAGAGATGCTCAAAGGTTTATTTTAGATGAAAGGCGTCTTCGCTGTTTTTCTTCCACAGGCTCAGCCGTGCCAGCAATGGAAATGACATATTTTATTGTTTACAGGTGCACAACCAGCATCTTTTATAGCTCATTACTCCATTGAAAAGAGCTGAACAATACATTCGGTTAATGAGGCACTGTGAAATAGTCTTTTGAATATATCACTGTCAAATCCCCCTGAAAAAGTTCATTGAATCTGGGATTTCACTGGATTGGAAAATACAAACATGAAACAATTTGCCAATGGCTTGTGCGGGAAGGCAAGCCTATGAAACAGCACAATAAATGCAAATCGATCTTTTGAAGCATACTAATGCAAACCAAGTTGATGATTTATTGTTGAAATTATCTATTAATAATGCAACCAAATGTTCACTTTCTGTCTGTGTAAATAAATAAAACACCATCAGTGTGTGTCTTTTTTTTTCTTCCTGTTCTTGTTTATTTTTGACTGTGGAGCTGGCGGTTGGCGCTGCTCCATTGTGTGTTGTGTGTGTGTGTATATTTGTGTGTGTTTGTGTGTGCATGTGCGCGTGTGTGTGTGTGTATATTCGTCTGTGTATCTGTGTGTGTATTTGTGTGTGTCTGTGTGTGTGTATTTGTGTATTTGTGTGTGTGTGTGTATTTGTGTGTGCTCATGTGTGTGTGTGTGTGTGCATGTGTGTGAAAGGCACAAGCATGGGCCTCCCCCGGGGCTTTCTCTGGGGTTGCGTGGGAAGGTGTGTATTGGCTCCGCGGTGCTGGGACCCCATGCCGTCTGCCGTCATCCAAGTGGCGAGCAGATGGTTGCCACACTCTGCCAGGCTAGCCCCACTGGCTACCTGGAACCCGGAGCCTGGAGCTGGGGTGGGGGGTCTGCTGTGCATGGCCCCTCCTGGAAGAAGAGAGAGGGGAAAAATATCCCATTTGGATCCACCCGAGTGCCACGACGTGTATTCTGGGTTGAGTAGAGGTCAAGAGCCCCCCAAACACGCACCAGCGGTAACTCATCCGGCAAGGTTAGCCGCAGCGATGGCACATATTAATTCCTTTGACATCTGACACAGCAACAGTAAAGCAGGTCTGTGCTACAGTACTGCATGTAATATATGCCTGTAATATGCATACCGCCTGCGTAGATACACGGCGTATTATTAAACACAAAATGTAAAGTGACAAAATAAATCATGGGGCTAAAGCTCTGTAGGCTCCGCCCTATGCAAATGAAGCTTGTGTTGATGTATGTAGCCATGTTCTTTTGACCAGAAGCTGTCCTGCCATCACACAGACAACGTCATGCATAACAGCAAATATATGCAGACGTGGCCTTGCTGGGACACACATTATGCCATGACCTTGCCACAGAGGCTGAGGCGAATGAAGTCATGCCGCTGCAATCAGCGTGGCATCATCTGTCATTACGCCTTTGCAGTCAGGGTCTTCTGTCTGTGTGTGTAAATCTCCAACGCTGGATTGGAAGGAAATTTGTTATTGACAAAAGGGGTGAGAAGAAAGAGAGGGAAAAATTAGATAAAGCCTTTACACCAAAAAGCTTCACCACTGTTTGGTCACAGAGAGAGACATTAGTCCGAAAAGGGCCTGTGTGTGTGTGTGTCTGTGTGTGTGTGTGTGTTGCAGCAGAGGTGGAAGTTAACTTCTCAAACAAATTCTTTGTAAAATTTACCAGCCAGAGTAAACTGTTATTTTGTGTCCGAAATCTACCAGCCACTTTCATATTTTACCAGCATTTGGCTGGTGGTTGGTGCCAACTTCCATCCCTGGTGTGCACGTGTGTGTATGTGTGTGTGTGTGTGTGTGTGTGTGTGTGTGCATGCGTGCGCACGTGTGTGTATGTGTGTGTGTGTATGTGTGTGTGTGTGTGGGGAGAGGGATGGGGCAGTTGTAGGTGTGTGTGAATGAGAGTGTTTACCCACAACAAAGCAGCAGGTAGGTGGGTGAGCAGTATGAGGAAGAGTGCCCCCAGTTAAGTCAAGCTGTGTGGGAGATGAAGAGGAGGGAGGGGGGTGGTAATGGAGCGGCCAG